>LRSR01013489.1:0-34526 GCA_001579985.1 Hypsibius dujardini
AAAGTGCACGAGAACGTCTGGCGAGCCGAAGATGTGTCGTTTTACCCGGAAACGCTGATTTTTGGGAAACCTAAATGGTTCGTTTCCCATTAAGGAACCTAGTTTCTTAGTGGTAAAAAATACAGACAGACAATTTAGTACTGTCTGTTTGTACAGATGCATGAGGCAGAGTCAGAGTTCGTATTTCGGCTCACCCTTCACTTGGTCGATAAATCGGTTCACTCGTGGGTTTCTCTTTGACGGCAGGTGCTCGATTGTTTGATTTGCTGTATTATATTCTAGTGTACTATGGTACATCTGAAAATCAAACAATCGAGCACCTGACATCAAAGAGAAACCCATGATTTAAACCGATTTATCGACCAAGTGGAAGGTGAGGCGAAATACGGACTTTGCCTCATACTCTATACAGTAAGCGACAGAATTTAATCTAACGGAGAGTCCCGGAAATGGGGCGGGGCAGGGTGGAGCTCCGCTGGTTGATTGGTTGATTGTTCAATTATAAATTCTGTCGCTTGCTGTAGTATAAGGCTGCAAGCCTCAAGCTCCTTACCGCTGAATTGCGAATTGACTTTTGCGAGCTGCGCTCAAACGGTTGCCCCGTCTCAGGATGATCGTCGAATTTTACGCATCCCAAATGTATGATGGCAGCCAATATTGAAAATATGGCGTCCTGCTCCGCCAAGGAAAACCCGATGGTTGTTAGGCCTTCCGTCAAGCCGTCGAGTTTCCGTGCCGTCCTCTCGGAAGATGGGTCTGCCAGGGAGTCTGCCAGATACCTGAAATTACACACCGGTCACACAGGTTACACACCGGTCACACCAGTTACATACCGGTCACACCGGTCACACACCGGTCACACACCGGTCACACACCGGTCACATCGGTTACACACCCGTCACACCAGTTACACACCGGTTACACACCCGTCACACACCGGTCACATCGGTTACACTCGTTACCCACCGGTTACAAGGGAAGATTGTTTTAAATAGTGAATTCCGAATCGCTTCCTTTAATGTTTGTTTACCAGTTTACCAGTTCAATATTCATGAAGCATTTTCGAAACATATCTCGTCATTGCCGAATCGATCCAACAAAGGTTTTGGCAGAATTTCAAAGTTGATTAACAAACGGAAGAAGATTCCAATGGCCTATGAAAGGGTCGAATTTTGGAAATCATTAAACGGAACTTTTTTTAACGCTAGCACATTTAAGGTGTATTTTGGGATCGATTAGCAGCTGCAGCCACATATTTTTCTCAGGTCTAGGGAGCGAGTTTTGGTTCCTTGTAAAAAGGCAGAATTAATTCAGTAATTCTCATTCTCATTCCACTTGAGGCACATAGCTCCGCCCACTGATCTGTAAAAACATATTTTGGCTGATGCAAACCAATTCCAAATTGAATTTGTGAAGGGCTACTGTTAAAGAGGTTACCTAATTATTTCAAAAAACAGGCCTTTTCCCAACTTCAAATAATGCTAAAACGTGCCTCGGACCACACAACGGCAAGACATATTTCCAAATCATCTTAAATACGGGACTACTAAAAAATACATATACATGAGCGGGTCTGAATTTGCCATTTGAAAGTCTTCCCTTGTGAGTACTTATTTTGCAGCACTCATATCAGTAGATCGGGACCGGGAACCAGTACTGTATGACTGTATGTGTATCTACAGAACACAGAACAGAACACAGAACACACAGCACAGAACACATATACCGGGAAAACACACAGAACAAACAGAACACACAGAACACACAGAACATACAGAACACGCAGAACACACAAAACACACAGAACACACAGAACACACAGAACATACAGAACACACAGAACACACAGAACATACAGAACACACAGATCACACAGAATACAAAGAACATATAGAACATACAGAACAGAACACATGTAGCGGTGAAAGTATAGAATCCACTGTTATTGCCCATTGTCTCTTACCCGGAATTTGTAACTCCATTCAGTTTAAATTTTTTTAGTTGCTCCGCCGAGAAAGTGCTGAGCATGTGGTGAAAGATGTGGAAATTGGTCTCACCGGCGCTGCGGTGGGTCACTCGCGACTTCTCCAGGAGATATTCACAGATTTTGGCGCCGATCACTGTTAGAGCATACAGAATCACCGTAGAAAAAAAGGAAGGCAATCAAAATCCAGGTATGGAAGAAGTGCCATGTCCAACCGGTACACGAATCTTACCGGGGATGATCTTCCACTTTCACTCTTAGAATCTATTCGCTATATATGTTTTAATAGTACTTTACTGTATTTCCGCGATAGATAGCGACAGTCGTACTGGAATGGAACGTGTGCACGGGCTCTGTGCGCCGTACACATAGCACAAAGCCGCGTGGCCGATTAAACGTTCCACAGCTCTTACGCTGTCGCTATCTATCGCGGAAATACAGTACATTTTTTTCGCTCATGTAAAGAAAATGAAAACGAGAAATTAAACGAAAACATCAATCAGATTACATTTAGGCCGGCATCGATCTTGAAATACACACATGGCCACAATTTGGGTGCCAGACTTTAAGCCAAAAAAGGTGGTCCGAGTTCGAGCCGAATTGAGTCACCGCACGCACGCGCTCTTGACCACAGCTGACCACGCAGCCTTCACTTAATTGATCGATTGATTGAACTTGTTTATTTTGACGGAATTTAGAGCAGCTTGCTTAATCCAATTTTTCCGCTTGGCCTGGCACTAAATCAAAGAGTCAGGAGAAAGCAATGGCAAGCTCTAACCAAGAGTGGTTCAAACTCAGACCACCCTGATGGTTCGAACTCTGCCACCTAAAATTGTGGCCATGTGTGTATATAGTTGATTGTACATACTGTTTATAGTAAGCGGCAGAATTTAATCTAACGGAGGGTCCCGGAAATGGGCAAAAGGGGCGGGGCAGGGGAACTTATGCACGAACTTACCCTTTCCAGTGCCGTTAAATTGGAGCTCAATAAACTTTCCGAATCGGCTGGAGTTGTCGTTGAGGCTGGTCTTGGCATTGCCGAACGCTTCCAGCAGCGGATTGAACAGGATAATTTTGCTCTCTAATTCCGGCTCGCCCGCGCACCGGCGCATCAAATGCGACAGGAACATCTTGGACATCTCCGTCTTCCCCGAGCCGCTCTCGCCGCTGAAGATGCAGCATTGCGATCGTTTGGACTCCATCAGGCCGGTGTAGACACGATTGGCGGTCACGGAGATGTCCGGTTTTGTGTACCCCGGAACCCTTGACGGAGCCTGCGAAACACCATTGTAAGTATTTATATCATATTTAATAACAAGCATAAAGACTAAAAAATATTACAAATGTAACATTTTAGCACATAGATTTGTAATCATAAAAAATAACTATTTGTTTCAAAGCCAACCGAATGCCGCCGACTTTAGCACTTGTGTGACACAACTCTAACTAAAAAAAAACTAAAAAAAACTGAACTAAAACCAAAATGGCTATTTTTTTAATATTTTTTTAAAGTTATTAAAAAACTTAACGAAACGTTTTAGTCACAAGATTTCAATATTGAACCTTATTTATGAACTAATTTCGACTAATTTTAATCGACTAATTTTCGTTTTAAACAATTATAACTTTCAAGTTTAATTTTTTAATTTTTTTGTAAGACTTAACTAAAATTAAAAAGCTTTAGTTGGTTAGTTAATTAAAGATTAATTGGGTCAAAGGAATATATTTTTTGCCTTCCTTAGTTTCTATTGCAACTAGAAGGTCTTACCTCTCGCAGTGATTTCCGCCTATGTGAAATGCGTTCGAATGGATTCACGGAAAGGAGAATTTCTCCGATGAATGTCTACGAATATAAAAGAAACATTTTTTTTCTAGAATATAATAAAACATCTGTAGATCCAAGTGACGCTATGAATTTTTGCCTTACGAAGATGACTTTCTTCCGGTAACGGCATTTCAGGATGGCGACAATCATGGCTTCATCGAGGAACGAAACGGCGGCCAGGTCGTCCGCGTCCAGACTCAGCAACAGCTGCCCACCAAGTGGCGGCTGTGTGGAACCACTAGCTGCCATCCGGAATGAAACTTTGGATGGGTGAGATTTGTGGTTGGAACCAAAAAAGCAGAATATAAAATCACACACGCGAAGAAGATGGACCTTGGACGGATGTTGAAAAGGGATGATTGCAATTAGCTTACAACCGAATTATCACAACCGAATTAATGTTTAGTTTAACCGCTTTTTCGGTGCAGTCGGTGCGGGGAACTCCGTTCTCAGCCGGTGCGGGGAACTCCGTCCTCAGTCGGTGTACGTTCAAAGTGGACCAAATTTTGATTGACAAGGTAGAAAAAGTTTCCGGTTCGCGTTGTAAACTGAGAGCATACAGTAATACCCTCATAATTGTCTAACTGCAGCCGGGTGACCTTGACGCAGATATTCAACTGGGCTTGAATTGATTTAGACGGGCTCTCGTCATGTTGTCAATCGTCCTGTCAACCATTCTACAGTAGTATATTATTGAGTCAACTGCCTACCGAGTAGGAGCATTGCCTACCAAATAGGAACACTGACTATTGAGTAGGAGCACTGCCTACCGAGTAGTGGCACTACGTACATAGTAGGAGCACTGCCTACCTAGTAGGAGCGAAGCATTAATAATATTAACGTTGGTAAAATAATAATAGAACTTCCAGTCACCCCGAGAGGAACGGAACGGCTTTACGGTATTGGTGAGGAGAAAGCGAAGCGTGGGAATAATGGAAAAGGTTTTATTCATCTCAAATGGCAGTTTCTCGCAATCCGATTTCGCAAATTCCTGTCACTTGATCGACAAACTTCTTCGCTTCGAAATTTGATTGCCCACTCTGGTTCACATGAAAAAATTAAGTACGATAGGTCAAACGAAAAGTCAATTTTTCACAAAAATCTACGCCATTCCGCACAGAATTGGTGAGGTCGTTCACAGGGTGTGTGGCCACTCTTTATTGGTCTAAACTTATGTATGACCTTTCAAAATTTATACGCCTTTTTTGGTAGATTTTCGTTATTATTCGAAGCGAGATTAGACTGTAAGTTTTCAGAAATAAATTTGGACTGAATTTCAAAGTCGAGAAAACACTCTAAGATGCCATTCTCCCTGATTTTGACCGTAAAACTTCATTTTTGCAGAATAATTTAATTAAAAATTTCATTACCCAATTTGAAAATCAATTTCAAATCTTTTCGCAATAACAGAATTTTTTTGGTTGTCAGGGGGAGGAGCTATGCGTCATTTCGGAAATATGACTCGTAAGTTTCCGGTCGGCTCGACAATGACCTGTAACTCCTCCCCCTGACATGCAACAACGATTCTGCTGATGCCAATCGATTTCAAATTGAATTTTGAAAAGGGCTTTGGCAATATTCTTTAATTGTAACCATTTCCAAAGATCGAAGTCTTTACAGTCAATAATAGAGGAAATATTTTTTCAACTTTGAAATTCTGCTGAAAAAAAAGCTTTCATATTCTGACTGATGAAATTAATCTTGAAAATCATCATAATTATAGCTCTATTAGCAAAGTACAAAGCGGAGACATTACGGGTTCCCCCTCTGAGAATCGCCTCAAGTGAGTGCTGACCATCCTTTGTAAAACAGCACGTCCGGTCCAAGATGCAGCCAAATCAGTTGTCTGAGTTCAAGCCTTTATTGCAAAGCCTGGCCCGAAGTCTGCAAAGAAAGTGATCGTTTTCTTGTATTATGAGGTAAGGGCACTGGAATGGGCCACTTGACTTTCCCGTACCCTGGAATGGGCCACTTGACTTTCCCGTACCCTGGAATGGGCCACCCTGGAATCGCAACTTCCACACAGATTTTGGTTATCATCAAGGTCCTAAACGACAGAATAATTGATAACCTGGCGGAACGCGTATCAGATATGAAAAAAAGTTGTAGTAATATGTTTAAAAAACGAAATGATTGGACAGTTAGAAAAAGCTCACTATAGAGGACGCTGACTATGCAATGACTGATTTGTTTCGGATTAATTTGCGACAGAGCGTCCCCTACCGCCCGGTGGTCATTCCAGGGTACGGAAATTCAAGTGGCCCATTCCAGGGTCCTTCCCTCATACTCGTAGTTTCGCACTGATTCGTCATCGGTTAACATCTTTTTTGCAATTTTTCCCATCCCATCACTTTTGACGTCAGTTGTTTGCATGTGACTCAATTCATCGCAGCAGACCTGCAGCAGAGCAGGAAGAGCAGGAGTAATTCCATCAAGCGACAGGATCTCAAAAACTTTGCATCGTTCATCAGTTGACTGATTGAATTATTGATTGTTTGCCGCCGTGATCGGCGTTGTGCGTTCTATTTCCATTTCCTCCATATCATACGTGACTTTTTTTGTTAAGGGCCTAGCCCATCAGTCTTCGTTAACCGTTTCGGCGACCATTCTACTTCTACAATTATAGGATTCTACATTTATTCTCAAAACAAGTAATGTGAATTCATTGGATTGCATTACCTTCGATTAGATCAATCAATCAACCGATCTCCATGCACAGTGAATCGGTGCAGTATTAGTTGCCGAATCAATCAATCAATCAAGCAAGTCCAATCAAACTTAATTTTTACGTGAATTTGTGTTTTTTGTCGATTAATCCCTCGTTGTGTGGTTTAAGAATGCCTCGCGTCAAGAAGCAGAGCAAGGCCAGCTGGGTTGCCCCTGCCACGGCGTCACCGGAGGACGAGCATCATCTCGCGCGCCTGTCCGTGATCGACAAGCTGATCGAAGACCAAGTGAACGCCTCCTACGTCAACGGTAGCCGCAATCACCAACTACGCTTTCGAAAAGGTCAGTGTATGCCGTTGCATCAGCATGTTCAAGACGAGCTTGGCGGATTTTTTTGGTGCTTCAGGTGAACATGTTATTGCACTGTCGGGAGGACTCTACTACTACGCCACTGTAAGGAGACGCTATTCAAGATGATCAATTGATTGATTGATGTATGGATTGCTTGATTTGTTCTAGTGTTGCTTGAGGAGACCATCCTGTGCTCTTAAAATAAGGCTTTCCCCTTTTTTGCAGATCAAACTGCCCTATCGCTTGGCTGTCCAGTCGTCTGCTTATCCGAAGGACCAGCTTCCACCAGTGACGAGTCGTATGCCGACATACTTAGTCAGTTTCGACGGCTGGAAGTCTCCCGAGTATGAAGTTTCTTTTTTGGATCGTTTTGGGGTGTCTGTCTGCCGTTCGAGTTTTTGGCTTCTGACTTTGAATTAAAATAATGGACGGTAAGCTTTCTCTTTTTTGCAGATGCGATGAAGAGCATGCGGAGAATGAAATCCTCGGTCGCTACACATCGCAGGCTGATTATGTGCTGGGGATGCTGTATGCTCACGAGTGGAATGACTACCGTCGGTATGATTTTGGTTATCCAATGATGCGGCAGGGCAGACACTAGTGAAAGACGGACAAGTAACCGACAGACAGACAGACAGACAGACAGACAGACAGACAGACAGACAGACAGACCGACAGACCGACAGGCAGACAGACAGACAGGCAGACAGACAGATAGACGGACACAGACAGAGGCAAGCAGTTAGGTAATCAGATGGGTTGGCAGATAGATAAAAAGAAGCAAAAATTCATCGGAAAAGAGAAACATTTCTTTAAAGTTGTAAAAAGCTACGTTCACATTGAAACTGAAACCGATTTTGCCATTTTAACACAGGATGCATATGCCAAAGCCAACAAAGCAAGAAGCAATGGGCCTGGGTGTTTGGTTTTTGACGGACGAACTCTACACGGAACTGGAACGGCGCTGGCGTCAACACACCGGAGAGACTATCTCATTCCAAGAGTTCTGTGGACGTCCTGATACCACTCCTTGCGTTCATATTCCCGTTCCCTCCGCAGTACCGGCTCCCCCTCAATCTGAGTTGCTCAATGGGAAAGTGTACCGGAGGCGGGACGATGTGCCCGTGGTCAGCAGAGTGGGTCGTCCAAAGAAATCCCCTCCGACTGCTGACCAGCTCGGCACCGTTGCAGTGGAACATGCTGGTGAAGCCGCGGCACAACAAACGGAAGCAACCACCAGCAGCCTGTCTGGAACTGAACATGCTGGTGAAGCCGCGGCACAACAAACACAAGCAACCACCAGCAGCCTGTCTGGAAGTGGGATATTCAACGCCTTCTGTTAGGTCCACAGCCACCTCTGGCGCGGACTATGCTGTTTGAATGGAGGTCCTGCAGGATTTTTGTGTTCGTCTTTGTATTAGTTAATTAATTAATTAATTAGTGAGTCATTGCTCGCTGGTTTGTTAGTCTGATCGTAATTGTTGTTTTTAACTAAGGAATGATCTGGTGGTAGCGGAATAGTCGTGATAAATGGAGTTCTTTGTTTTGTTTCCTTTTTTGTATATTCATTAAGATTATTAGTTGGCCAATGCGAGTCCGTTGTAATAGGTTTTTCGATGGAACGGGCTGCGTTCTGTTGGCTTTTCTCATGAGTTCTCTTTAGTGTCTTCTACTAAAAACTCCGTTGCTCATTCTGCTGGTTTGCCGGTTGCCAGAGATAACTCATAAAAAGTTTTTTTTACTCGTATGGTTCGCTGGGTCGATGCATGGCTGCTTTGTCGCTTGAAAAAAATCGGGAAAACCGGAATCACCCAGTACTCACATAAATTAGTTCAGTTCTCTTGATTCAACTTGGGTTTTGACTGACTCTGCTCGCCAGATACAGTAACACGCTGATTTGCGTCATGTGGCTCGCCACAGACAGCTGATTCAGTACGAGTGATTTTGTCAAAACGCAGAAAAAGCAAGACTGATTTTTCGCCAAGCTCATTTCACGGTTCCACTCCCTTGGTTTGGTCTCCTCATCGCGCATCCCGTTCGTTTGTGATTGTCGCACTCAAACATGGATGTAGACAATTCAACGCCCCATGAATTTGTATGTGAAATCACCATCGAGAACTTTCCCTACGCGGTACTGACGGAATTTCTCCAAGAGACCCAAAACGCAATCAGACTCAGGATCCACGCTTGGGATGAGGAAGACTGCTGGTCCGGCCAACGTGAGTTGATCTTTTTTATTTAGAATGCTGACGACCCTCTCTGACGATGCTTTGTGATTTGCAGTCGAAGGGCAGGAGCTGGCGAATTTGCTGGAGAGTACTGATCAATCGTGGGAAGAATTCTGCACTGAGACGCATCGTGCTTTCACTTCCGGTCGCCCGTACGCTGTAACCTCGGAGAGGAAATCTAGGGCACATAAACCCGTGCTGACTCTTTCGTGGAGCCGTAGCAGTGTATCGGATGGCGGGGCGGTCGATTTGGGGTCGTTGGTCCTGTCGAAGATAACTCTGTCAGGTGAGACTGCAATAAGAGCCATGAAATTGGCGCTAAAGCACTCGACGAAGTTGACGGGAAAGCGGAAAAGTTTGACGGAATCGCTGGAAAAGGAGAAGGGCGGATTTCGAGAAGCGCTGCAGAATGCGAAGGAAATCGGGCCAGTCCGGCAGGCGGAATACCAGAAGATTGTGTCCGTGGTGAGTGGTGGATTGATTGATTTATTGATTGAAGGAATCGTTTTGCGGTTATGTGACTGGGGTGAGTGGTGGATTGATTGATTGAAGGAATCATTTTGTGCTTATGTGACTGATGTCCTTGCTGATGTTATTATTCAAGGAATAATAATGGGTTGCCTGATATTTTGCGGTAATTTTCGTCTGATTAACGTGTTGATCTCGAGATTAATCATTCCTATTTTTGTGCTTCTGAACTTCAGGCAGCGTTGCTTGTCAATTCGAAGGCGGATTACGTGAAGGACGCACTTAGTAAGCGAGCCGCGCGTATTCACAATGATGCTTTACGGTTTCTGGGTGTATAAGCCGTGCGTTGTGCAGGAAAAACGGTGAAACAGTTTCCTTATTCTAGGTGGTGATGCTCCAGCGTAGTGATATTACTCGGCAGCTAACCGACAAATGTCGGCGATGGAAGCAGCACCTTTTTCAAGGCAAATCACTTCCGCGTATTTGTTGCCTTGCTTGAAACATCGATTTTTTTCGCACAATAAATCTTGCGGAAGTGGAGAAGCGGTCCGCTCTTTGTTAATCTATGTCCACTTGTCCAGCCGTTTTTTATGACGCTTGTCCATAAATGCTTTTCGATCTACATATCGGTATATGCACACAGACCTCTCTGTTTCTCTTCACGTTCCTCATTATGATATCGGCTCTTGATGAGAAACTGATTCTGTTGTCAATAAGTTATGTTTTTTCGTCCGGTTCAATGATGACATAAAGTCGCCATACTTTAATCAATCTCATAGCGATAGGTGGTGGAATCATCTGCCACTGATCCCAAAGCGTTGAGTCGTTAGTGTCGTTCGTTGTCGTTGAAGAACCACGGATGGCGGATCGGAACTGTGACACTGCCCAGTTAATAGTGGCTGGAGAGAGGCAAGGGGCCTAGGACGGCTAGTGATGTAAAAGGCGGACCCTCAAAGAATATAGAATCTTTATTAGAACGGAATTTGCAAATTAATAATGTTTGCGCCGCCGCCGTGTGTAATAAGGATAAAATTCCATTTTGCCTGCAGTTGATAGATTGATTTTAGGCACCCTAGGCCCTAATGTGGTGAGGCTCCGTCAAAGAGCATATAGGGGCCCAAGGAGACGAAGCTGAGACGAATGGAAAGCAAGGTTTAGGAACGAAAAAGCTGGATTTGAGAACGAAAAAGTAAGGTTTAAGAACAGAAAAGCTAGCTTTGGGAACGGAGAAGCAAGGTCGAAGAACGAAACAGCAAATTCTGTATTTAGGCCATAGGGTGCCTAAAATGAATCTATCAACTGCAGTAAAAAAATGAATGCTATCCTTAACACGTACGGCGCAATCATTAATTTGCTAATTCCTTTCAGTTTTTTCCTTGATCTTGTGAACACTTTTTCTTCAGTGGAGACACGATAGGTCGGCACTTCGATTGGCAATCATTTTTGCTTTTCTTACAACATTATCAGGATTCAGGAGCAATGACGAACGAAAACTATTCGGTAAGTGGACTTGCAGAATGCCAGCTCCATCTTTCTTGCTCATGAATACGTAACCAAAAAACTGAATAATCTCTTCTGTGTTCGGGCTTATCAGAGCGGATCCGCCGTTGCGCGATCCGATCGCCACGAGAAGAGCCCGCAACGGAAGATGCCCAACGCGTCAGCCGAGCCGACGGAGCATCAGGGACGACACTTGAATATTCAGTGAGGAGGCAAAATCATCTGTTATTATTGGAATGCACAAGAAAGAAGAAGAAAGCAGTGGTGTTTTTTCTTTCATATTTGAAGACCTGGCGATCAGCTCGTCTTTGTGAATAAGGGCTCAGATCGGGAGACCAGCGACATCATCACCCTTACCAACACATCCAATGCCTTTGTGGCCTTCAAAGTGAAAACCACCGCGCCGGAAAAGTTCCGCGTCAAGCCCAGTTTCGGATGCATCGAACCAGGTTGGTGCATGGCTCTTTACGGTCTTGGTTGATTGTTGAATCGGTTGATTGTTGAATTGAATGTGTTGGCTTTATTGTGTGGGTTCAATGGCTTGATTCAATTGATTGATTACTTAATGAATCGCAGATTTTATGCACGCTTTTAGTCATTTACTGACTGATTGCTTGATTGATCATTTAACGTATTGCAATGTGCCGCATGCAGCTCTCTAGCCTTATGAGGGGCGAGCACTTCACTTTGCTTTCCGTAGGAAAAAGCAAAGCATTTTAATCGTTTAATTACTAGTGCTTCTTTATTTTTTTTAATGACTTGGCTGGTCCTGATATTCGTTGGACGATCGACATTCGATTGTTTGTTTACATGATATCCACTGAAAAAAAAAATTTATTTTAAGTTATAAGCCGCTTTTTGAATCACTTAAAATATTCGTTAGATATGTTTAAATAACACTTGTGCTAGAATTGAAGATGGAGCTAAACATTTCGTTCATGTGCTTCACAGCTGGACAACGGACTGTTGAAATCACCGTTAATTCAGGTATGTTATTCATAGGCGAAGAACGTACCGTATGCTCGCGATTTCAAGGGACACTTTTCTGCCCTACCCGTAAATTTTAACCAAACCGGGCCGTGCCTATTCAGCGCCCTTCACCAAATTACCACTGTAGGGACAAATATAAGGAAAGCACAACTGTACAATCAAACAATCAACTTGGAGGAAATCTCCTACGAATCAATCAATCGAGCAGAATGAGTAAGCTGTACGAAATGAGCCAATCAGAGAAGAGTGAATCAGATTAAACCTTCAATCCAGTGCAGGGCCGTACCGAGGGAGGCGGGGCTTAGCTGTCCCTTGAGATCGGGAGCATACGGTAACGCACATCAATGATCATGATCAACATTGTCTGATGTTGTCGCCTTGCGCTTGACTTTCAGGCTTCCTAACCACTGCGCAGCGCGACAAATTTCTCATCATGAGTCGAGCTTTAGAGGAAGCGCCTCAGAGTCAGAACGAGCTGATTGAGTACTGGCAGAAGGCGGCGACCGACGATTCGGAGGAAGAGTCCGTGGAACAACACCGGCTGCGCTGTTGCATCTCTTTGCTGGAGAACAATTCCAATTCCACCGGCGACCACGGCGGTGACCACCCTCCGGCGCCCTACTCATCCGAATCGAATGCGGTGGTCATTTTGGAGAAGCTTGAAGCCATCAATATCAAGGTATGTCCTACTGCATTCGTATTATTGTTTTTTAGACTTAGATTAATTTGAATAGCGATTTAAAACGGATCAAAATAGGCTTTTTATTTTGAATCAAATAATTGGTTAATTTAAAATCCGACGCCTGATTACGTGTTGATTTTTAATTGAATTTAATTTATAAGCTGTAAAACCATTTTAAATCGGCACGGTGACTTAAATTCAAATTTGATTCAGAGAACGGAGCAACAGAATGTTTTTTAGATTCAAATATTTCTAAATTGAATGGAAAATCTTGACTTCAGCTGAAATTCGTTCTATTTCGTATTACGAATAGCTGGGCACTGAATAATGTGATTGAAGACTCCCCTCCTGTTCTGTTTTTTTTCAGGTGGATCGTCTGATGGCCCTCCAACACGAAAGCAGCAACGCCTCCCATTTTGCGTCTCAATGGAATATCTTCACAATCGGATTTGCTATTATCGTCCTCTACGTCGGCATCCATCTGATCAAGGTTGTCCTGAGCGTCTAGCTGGTATTGGGTTGTGTGATCCCCGACGAGCGAGCTGGCATGACGACGAGCGAGCTGGCATGACGACGAGCGAGCCCGCATGATGACGAGCGAGTCCGCATGAAGAAAGCGACCGGCAGCTGCGCCAAACAGTTTTGGGATGTTTTTGTGATTTTTGGCACTTTTAATAGTGCACCAGACCAGACGTCCACGTGTACTATTTTTATCTTGCCAAACTTTGCCGCGCCGACTTTTGGTTTGGTTTTAGTTTTGCTTGGCGCTTGGCGCTTGGCTAGAAGAAGTGAACTGTACATGGGCGCACAGACTCTTTTTTTAACGATGCTGGGCGAGTGTCATGACACTTTTTGTTCCTAGTCCAGTTTGCTCTTTATGCAAAAAATGAACAAATGGAAAATGCGTGCAGTGCTGGTCAAGCTTGAAAGGGAACTGTTGGAATTCTGCTCAATTCCATGAAATCATGGAAATGGTTTTGGTGAGGGCTGGAAGGTGGGCGCAGGACTTAGTCGTCCCTGGGCAGTGTTGTCTCTCCCCAAACTAAAGTCGGACGGCTTCCATGGAATTCCACGTTCCATCTCCAGGACCCTTGTTTGGCACTTGGAATTCCAGCTTCAATGGAGTTCCATTTCATGAGTTTTAGCCCTGCCGGTGTCAACGGCTAATTTGCCATCCAGTATCCACGCACTAAATCCTTTCCACAAATTTCTCTGTATGAGTAACTCATACAGTAACTTTAGTTGGACTAATTCCGTTTATTCTTCATCCAATTCCAGGGCAATCCAATTTTTGGGAGTGATCGTCTCGTACCGGTTTTATTGATATCCGTGCTCAAATCAGAAAAATGCCAGCTGCCTTATTTTTGTTTGATTCTTTTGATGAGATTTAATTGTTTGCCTGTGAAACATGGCTGCCTTTGCGCTGGACACTCAGCGTCAGGCGCAACTGCTGACCCTCCACGAAGTGGATCTCGACACGGCGTGGGAATTCTGCAAAATGGCGTTGAATCTGCTCCGTGGTGGTCCGCATGTCAGAATGATTGAGAGGACAGCGAAGAAGTTAGACTGGCCACCGGAAAAACTGCAGTCCACGTTGGAGGCGATTAGTGCGCTTTTGAAGGAGGCCGTAAAGGCGGAGGTACGGAACGGGAACTTCTACCTCAATGGTGATTGTTCAATGGATTGATTGATTGATTCGGCCCAATGGTGATTGTTTGATAGATTGATTGATTGATTCGGCCCAATGGTGATTGTTCAATGGATTGATTGATTGATTCGGCCCAATGGTGATTGTTTGATAGATTGATTGATTGATTCGAAATAGATGTGCCTTAGAATGAATGGGATCAGTCCGTTCACTGATTGATTCATCATTATTAATTGTTTGTTTCATATCATGTATTAAAATATTTAACAATTCGATTGAAGTTTGAGTCGTTGATTTGGAGTGTTCGTATTGACACAACTATTTCAACAGGATTTATTTTTGTTCGCAGACCGTGGGACTTAGTTTTTGTCCATGAGTCCTGATAGAAAGTTGTAGCAACCAGTCTGATCCATTTTGAATCCTTTCTCTGAAAACACGTTTTAGGTACTTTTTACATTGTCAAAAAGGAAGCGCTACGGTTTCAGAAAATACGTGATAATACGGACTCTTACACAGATGCTGCTCAGAGACCACTTTATTGATTGATTGGTCGCTGGATTGACTGATTGGATGAAAGTGAAGCACTGACGGTTTTGGTTTGGTTCTTGCTTGTACACAGGTTCAGCCCGATGATCTACGAGCCTCCTTGACATTGGCTGGATTACAGTCAGACCAGGCGGAGATGTTGGCCGCTACGCTTGGTGAATCGCGACGGGAAGTTCGGTCGTTAATCCGGGGTGCGACGTCTGAGACCACTCGTTTGCAGGCAACTGATTCGAGTTTCGGTGTGGAGGTTAGTCCCATCACATCAACTGGTGTAGTGCGTACAGTAGTAGTGGATCCAGTGTAGATTGATTCATTCATTACTTTAATATGTGACGTACTTCTTTTTATTTTTTTCAAAAGGAAATTGCTAAAAAAATAACTCAACGAAAATTTTAGTGAGTTTTTTACTGTTACTGGAACAATTTTCTGTTTTACTTCTTAGTTTAAAAATACTAACCTTGAAGTGTTTGTTTTTTTCATCATACGTTTCGCTTTCAAATCTCAAGAGATCCCTGGACTGGAAAGCAGCGAATACTGGCCGTGCAGTAAAATTGGATCACACTTCGCAGAAGAAGAAGAGTCGGCACTGCCTGGAGTGTGTCGATCAGCAAGGACCACAGCTGGCTCGTCTCGGTGTACTCCTGGAATGCACGTCCTGCAATTATGCCAGTATGTGTCTGTCTGTCTGGCATTGTGGTTTTGTGAATTCATTTTTCATTTGGCACCAACGACGGTTTGTTGATCATGAGGCACGACGGCAAGTGTCAACATGGAGTCTTTATGTTATTTCTAGCACATCCCAACTGTGGAGGATACTCCGCGGAGACGGTGGACGCCGTGGACGGCAACTACAAGTGCATGCAGTGTAAACGCTGCAAAATCTGCAACACCGGAATACTCGGCGATGACCCCGTCAGTTGCTCTCGCATTCTCCTCCTCCTTCCCACACATCGTGAATGCCATTTCCATGCATTACTAAAACTAGACGTATTATTCTTACTTTGGTTTAGGATCTCGTGGTTTGTGTTCGGTGTGACAACTCGTTTCACTTGACGTGCCACACTCCCCCGGTGACGTTGGAACAGGCCTCAAAGGGTTGGTGTTTCTGTCTGCTTGACTGTCTGTCTGCCTGTCTGTCTGCTTGGCTGTCTGTTTGTTTGCCTGTCTGTTTACTTGGCTGTTTGTCTATCTGTTTGCCTATCTGTTTGCTTGACTGTCTGTCTGTTTGCCTGTCTGTCTGTTTGCCTGTCTGTCTGTCTGTTTGCCTGTCTGTCTGCTTGACTGTCTGTCTGCTTGACTGTCTGTCTGTTTGCCTGTCTGTCTGCTCAATTATGTTTCGGTCAATTAATCAGTATATATTGGTCATCTTGAAGAGTGGCGTTGTGCTGATTGCAAATCAACAAAGAAGATCACGGCAGTGCCGAAAAAGGCATTGCACGCCATGCGGCGCGAAAGGAAGAATGCCGCGTTGAAAGCCAAGCGGTTGCTGCAGAAGGCGATTCCATTCAAAGAAACCAAAGGTGGGCAGGTTCTGGAGGTGATCCGATCGTTCAGGCAATCTGCATGTTAAACTGGCATTTTTAACCATCTGCTTCTTTGGCCGCAGAAAAACCTCGCATTCCGGATAACGTCACGTGGCACCACCTAGGACCGACAAAGTGCGTATACAACACATTCATCATTTATGAGCTGTTTCAAAGATCATCCTTTGTGGATTGTTCCAACCATAGTTAAGCAACTGTCGTTTCTGTTTCGTTTCTGTAGTCCGCTTGACAAGAACCTGTTCGGTTCGATGACCAAAAGAGACCTTGTGATTCGAGCCGTCGACTCCTTCTATGAGGGCCTACCGCCCAAAAAGACACCGGAACTGGTTCAACAGATTGTTTCATGGACCGTGGAAGAAGTAGCTGCAAAGTTTGAGGCAAAGGCGCTGCATGATTTTGCTGCTTGCATTAAGCAACAGGTAAGCGTTGACAATGGTTAGTGATCACTATTACTTATCCACAGTGAGATAAACATATGGACGTAGTACGGATATGACATAGATCGATATGCAGATCGGCTGACTGAGATCCAGACAGACAGACAAATGGATGGGCAGAAGGATAGACAGACAGACAGACAGACAGACAGTCAGTCAGACAGACAGACAGACAGACAGACAGACAGACAGGCAGGCAGGCAGGCAGGCAGGCAGGCAGGCGAACAGACAAATTGAAACACAGACACTTTGGAATTCAGACAGAGAGGTAGGCAGGCAAGCACGCAGGCAGACAAATTGACAGAACTGCCGACCAGAAGTCAGACAGACAGGCCGACAGACTGACAGACCATTGATTTAAAACGAACAGCAGATGCTGGGATATATAAAAAGAAAATATTTGATAATCGATTCGTTTGGGGATTTACAGTGTATCGATGGTGCGGCATTGATGCTGCTGACTCGTGACGATGTCATTACACGATTCGGTTTGCCAATGGTTCCTGCGCTGAAGTTGTACCGTGAAATCTGCATTTTGTGCCCCTTTGGCCCTTTCACTGATTGGAACTGATAGCGGCCTTATGACCTTCTCATGTGCTCTGTTGCCCCGCAGCTGGGCATCTCTGACTGAATTCCACAGGAGATGTCCGACAACACGTTCTGTGTCTTTTGCGGTACGACGCTTACATTTACTGCGGAGTACCTGTATGATGTCCATATGCTGAAAATTGTTTCAATCTTATCCCTGCTTCATTTTCACTTTGTTTCATAGACTTGTAGCGTAACTATTTATTTTTTGTCAACCATCGTCAGTCGGCATGGGCAGTCTTTAAAGCAGTTGTGAATCTCTTCCCCATTTTAAAACATCCACAATCACCAGTCATGTTGTGTTCTCTCAGACAATGTTCAACGGATACGGCTAGCGTTGGGATTATTCTTCCAGATGGAATAGTTAAGTGCGGTGGCCAGGCTTAACCAGGCCAAATACGGCAGTAAAAGGTGCGCTGCTGTTTTGTTAATCGGGTGAAAGCTGGAAATGCAGGCGGCCACATTCAACCACAACACGATGATCTCCACCAGAGCCTGGAAACGAAAACCGTTTTGAACTACTGGACTTCGGCCATCCGTGTATGTCCATCCGCATGTACTTGCTGTCTGTGTGTCTGTGTGTCTGCCTGTGTGTCTGCCTGTATGTCTGTATTGTATCTATCTGCTATCACCGTCTGTTCTGCTAGCTCTATCTGTCTAGCAGTCTGTCCGTGGTAGTTGTCTATCTGCAGCAGTCTGTCTATCTGCAGCAGTCTGTGGTGACTGCCTATCTGCCTGCGGATCAGCCCGCATTTGCTGTTACTTACGACTCCTGGACGATGCGCTTTGAAGAAAAGAGGGCTCCATAGCCAGTTAAGAACCAGCTGCGTTCCATACAAGACTAAAGGGAAGCCGGCTTTACCGCCAAAGCCTCCGCCAGACTTGTAGATCATCCAAGAAGAAATTCCCATACAAATGTACAGCGTAGTCCAAGCTGTAGCAAATAAATTTTTATGAACCAACGGAAATTAAAATGGAATTTACGCAGCGGTCGAATAGTGCAGCGAAGCGGACGTTTCATACCTGGACCAAATATCCAGTTCGGTGGACTCCATGAAGGCTTCTTCAGTTTCTACAATGTTAGTCGTCTGAATGAAAAGGGTTCGTCTGAAGATACAATACAGGCAGGCAGAAGGGAAGGCAGGCAGACAGGCAGGCAGACAGACAGACAGACAGACAGACAGACAGACAGACAGACAGACAGACAGACAGACAGACAGACAAACAGATAGACAGACAAACGGAGAGACAGACAAACAAATGGAGAGACAGACACATAGGCAGACAGATAGTTGATAGATATTGACAGACAGAACTGATACAAAAAAATGTGTTCACACAATAAACTGTATTTGCCAATATCGTTCAAGACATTGCTTACTCACGTTGTACCACGTCTTGATGTCTTTGGCAATGAGCAACGCTCCCAATATGCCTCCGATATTGGGAACAACAACGCTGGAAACCTCAAAAACGTGAGTCTACTTTTGTGTGCAGCGAAACGGGACTGATAAAATATCTTACGCTGGCAAAATTTCCGTCAAGACCTCGTTGATTGAAACCATCCTTGAATTGGGAATAGAACAGTAGACGTATACGTGTATTACTGCTAAAATTTTGTCAGGAAACAAATTTATATGCGGATTGAAAAATGTCGACTGATTGTGGGTTACAGCAAAGTCCTCGGTCTCCTACTATACCACATAGTTGGCAAATAGAAATATGGGGAAAGCTATATCAGCCAAAAGCAGCCAGACGGAAAAATTTGTTTACAAATTTGAGGGGCAAAGTCCAGCTATCTACCAGATACCCGACAGATTACCATAGTTCAGTGATTCGATGTGTGAACAGCACTTTCTCTAACAAGGGGTTGGGGTGCGCTTCGCCGCCAGAGTGAACAGGTTGGACTATGTCAATCGATAGCTGTGACTTTAACCTAGCTATTGATACCGTATGCTCGCAATCTCAAGGGACAGCTAAGCCCCGCCTCCTTCGCTATGGCTCTGCACTCGATTGAATGTTCAGTCTGATTCACTCTTCTCTGATTGGCTCATTTCGTACAGCTTACTCGTTGTGCTCGATTGATTGATTGTACAGTTGTGCTTTCCGTTTATTTCTCCCTACATTGGTAATTTGGTGAACGGCACTGAATAAGCACGGTCCGGGTTGGTTGAAATTTACGGGCAGGGTAGAAAAGTGTCCCTTGAGATCGCGAGCATACGGTACCAAAAGCTAAAGCTAGTGCCACGATTTATAACGCTCGATTAAGCCCCGCCTCCGTCACACGCGCTTGTTATGAGTTGGAACTGAGAGTAAACACAAACGAGTCGAGTGCGCTGCCTGGGTGTCAAAACCGACTCTTATAATCGAGGCACCACAGTAGCAGACCTGGGCCGCTAAAGGTTCCACCGCTAAAACCGCTAATGGTAAATCTTGTTAGTCGAAAAAACTGTTTTTTTTTGTAAATGTGGAAATACGTAGACTTTTCAAAGCGCTATCTCGGGTGTTCTTCGGAAACATCAATAGTGATCTGCTATATTACCAGTGCTGCGTTAAGCGAAAGGCATCTGAAATGGATTTATAAACTAACAAAATTTAACATTAGCGGGTTTAGCGGTGGAGCCTTTAGCGGCCCAGCTCTGCACAGTAGTATGAGGGAAGGGCACTGGAATGGGCCACTTGACTTTCCGTACCTTGGAATGGGCCACCGGGCGGCAGGGGACGCTCTGTCGCAAATTAATCGAAAACAGATGAGGCACTGCATAGTCAGCGTCCTCTATAGTGAGCTTGTTCCAACTGTTCAGTCATTTCGTTTTTAAACATGTTCCCACAATTTTTTTCATATCTGATACGCGTTCCACTGGGTAATCGATTATTCTCTGTCGCTCAGGACATAGATAGCCAAAATCTGTGGAAGTTGTGATTCCAGGGTGGCCCATTCCAGAGTACGGGTAAGTCGTGGCCCATTCCAGTGGCCTTACCTCATATTGGATTCGGAAACGGCTCCGACGTGTCTGTCTGTCTGTCTGTCTGTCTGTCTGTCTGTTTGCCGGACCGAATACGAGTCCTTTCCTTAGACTCTCGGCCCCTCCGTATTAGTGTTAGTCCTACACAACTCCACATCTGCGTTGGAACATTGCATATTCACGAAAGCGTTTCGAATAGAAGCACACTTCGTAGACTCTGACCAGTCATCTATAAGCGGAGTGCACACCGTCTAGAATTAGCTCGAGCAGTAGGCGTCAGCAAGGAAATAAGCAGAAAACCCGACACCCGAATGCACCTTGATATACGACAGCGGGACCGTTACTCGATCTTATCAGCATTCGGGTTCTCCTTCCAGATCCACCAATTCAAAACCGACGCCAGGCTCAGCCAACCGATGTACGGAATCATCAAGTACGATGCGGTTTTGTTGACGGGATAAAAGGTGTAGATACACGCCGCCACGTTCAGCCAGAGAGCGGAAATATCAGCCAGGGCCTGAAACATTCCGAAAAAGCGAGAATGCATAACTAAATGACAAAACTGCAGTACCGTTATCTCGACAGATAAACAGACAGACAGACAGACAGACAGGTAGACAAGAGAAACAGAGAGACAGACAGAGAGACAGACAGGCAGGCAGGCAGGCAGGCAGGCAGGCAGGCAGGCAGCGACAGGTAGCGACAGGCAGGCAGGCAGACAGACAAACAGACGGACAGACAGGCATAGAAACATATAGACAGACGTCTTATTAATAGTTTACACTAATACAGTGTATGTACCCAGCCGGTCTTATGCAACTTGAAGAAGAGTGGTGTCCAAGCGAAATTGAGGGCCAACTGTGACCCGTACAATATCAACGGCAACCGTGCTGGTCCCGCAAGACCACCACCCGAACGGTACAGCAGCCACGAAGCGTATCCCATGGAACCATACAATGCGGTCCAAACTGGATTAAACATGACAACCCCCAGAAAATGTTATTTGAGTCTTAGTACCAGGTTGAGGACCACTCCAGTTAGTACCTGGACCAAATACCCAATTTGGTGGGCGCCAGTCCGGTCGCCTCAGCTTCTGCAATAAGAAACAAAAACCCAGAATTTAATTAGTGAGAACGATCAATACTGTAATACCGAAAAACCGAAATCATTGGTTAATACAATGAGTTTTTACGTGATGCCTTAAGGAAGTCAATCAATCAATCGATCGAGCGACGGACCATTCAAAGTACCAAGGCCGGTAACAAATCAATCAATCAATTCAATTGAGAAACCCAATCATCAATCAATCAAGAGATCATCAAGTAAAGAAATAGTTCATGTCCAAAATCCGATTCTCTAAGTCGCAGTATAAGGGTCGCTTTGGGCTTCAGAAAGAGCACTCACCTCATACCACGACTCGATTTGCGAGCGAGTTTGAATCCCATTAATCCATCCTCCCCCGATTGGGAGGAGAACTCTAAAATGAAGAATAAGAAGGGCGGAAGCTGTTACACTGATAAAACGTGGCTGAATTTCAATGTTCTAACAAAGAATCCTCTGTGGCTTACGCTGGTAAAATCTCACGACCGAGCAGTGATGCGGTGATGGGCGGAATCGGCATCTTTAATTTTAGTGGTTAGAATATTTTTCGTTAATCGTCTTAAAGAGGCGTCTTGAAGGTTGAAAAAATAATTGATCCCTGGACCGAAAATGAATCAGCTGTCCGTGTTCCTAATTGGTTGCACGTGTTCGCTCAGGTGAACATTAGAGATCTCCACGTTTTAGTATTGTTGTTCGCTAGGCCTGGTGCCACTGTTCCGTCTGCCAGAGCAGCTGTTCGTTCGTTGCAAAACTAACTGATCCCTGGACCGAAAATGAATCGGCTGCTCCGTGTTCCTAATTGGTTGCACGTGTTCGCTCAGGTGAGCATCAGAGATCTCCACGTTTTAGTATTGTTGTTCGCTAGGCCTGGTGCCACTGTTCCGTCTGCCAGAGCAGCTGTTCGTTCGTTGCGCTAGAAAAACGTCGCGAGACTGGAGACTGGAATTTCTCTCTCGATTTCGCAAGCCAAGTTTTTCTCGAAGATTTTATCTATCATTGAATATTGATTTGTTTAAGGGTTTTCTTGAAAACGTGGGAATGTCCAAACGCAGATTAGACGTGGATGACGGTGGACGATCTTCCAAAGCAAAAAGGTTTGTAACGAAATTATCCCTGCGCCGAGGCTGGGCCATTGAAACGGATCAGCCATCTTATGGTTAAAATTGGTAGTATGATCGGTCTCTCATCTTGGACTTGCTCATTTTCTTCCCCGAAACTATCAGGGATTCCATCTTTACTTTAACGAAATTCATTTCTTTTGCCACAGATTTGATCAGCTTCCGGACGAGACGTCGCCGTATGTGCCATCATCGTCGGGAGCGATGCCCTCGGCGGGAGCGTCCATTTCGGGCGCTTCCACGGTCCCAGCGCCGGATCAACGCCAGCCGATGATGTCGCGTAATCCTTACTCCGGCCAGCCGTACTCGCAGCGTTATTACGATATTTTGAAGAAACGCTACGGACTGCCGGTGTACGAGCACAAGGAGAACTTCATGCAGACGTTGAATAAAACGCAGTTCTTGGTGTTGGTTGGCGAAACTGGCTCCGGAAAAACCACTCAGGTTAGTTTAATAATCTCCCCTTTTCAGTTTTTAGTATTGCTGCGGGTGTTTTAGGTGTGAAAATTGACTCAGGTAGAGGAAAATATTTTTGAGTAGAAGCATCGGGATCGATTCAATTTGCTTCAGTTAACTTTGGTTCAGTTTTAACACTTGATTGGTTGATTCGGTTCAGTTAACTTTGTGGTTCAGTTTCAACACTTGATTGGTTGATTCGCTTCAGTTAAGTGTGGTTCAGTTTCAACACTTGATTGGTTGATTTGCTTGTTTATTTTGGATTTAGTTTGCTTTGGTTGATTGATCAATCAATGTCGGTTGAAGTACGGAAAACTCATTGGCTAGCTTGAAAATTTCCTCTTCTTCCAGTTTCAAATAGTCCCGTGTTTGGAAATTGACTTGGGTAATTCTTTTTTGGAATGAGGAGAAGCCTGAATGGTCTTGATTGATTCGGTTAGGTTTAGCAGTACATGATTGATTGATTGATTGAACCGACATTCGATTGTTTTATTTATTTTATACGTCACGATGCTAATGCTGAAAACGTTTCCTTTCTTTCAAATAAAATAAATAAGTGGTTTATGTAATTAAACATTTAAACTATATGGTGGAAATACAGTATGTATGAAATTTCGCGGTGGCTATTTTCTATTTACCGAGGATTATTGTCCCACTCCAGATTCCGCAGTGGTGCGTGGAATACGTGAAAGCCAATCCGGAGCCGAACAAGAAGCGCGGTGTCGCCTGCACCCAGCCGCGCCGGGTGGCCGCCATGAGTGTGGCGCAACGCGTCAGCGAGGAGATGGACGTTCAGCTGGGCCAGGAAGTCGGCTACAGCATCCGTTTCGAAGACTGCTCCGGCCCGCGCACCCTCATGAAGTACATGACGGACGGGATGCTGCTGCGCGAAGGCATGTCCGACCCGCTGCTGGACAACTACGGCGTCATCGTGCTGGACGAGGCACACGAGCGGACCCTCTCCACGGACATTCTCATGGGTCTGCTGAAGGAAGTGGCGAAGCAGCGGCCAACGCTGAAGATTGTCGTCATGTCGGCGACGCTGGACGCGGGCAAGTTTCAGGATTACTTTGAGAAGGCGCCGCTGATCATGGTGCCGGGGCGGACCTTTCCAGTGGAGATTTTCTACACACCCGAGCCGGAGCGGGACTATCTGGAGGCGGCCATCAGGACGGTCATTCAGATCCACATGTGCGAGGAAACGGAGGGGGACATTCTGCTATTTCTGACCGGGCAGGAGGTACGGTGTGCTTTCGCCAAGCGTAAAGTCAAAATCACATGAAACGTTCAAAATTCATCAAACGTGCAAGTTATATCCGACATTGACGTTAATGTTCAATGCCCCTTGTTCCCCCAGGAAATTGACGACGCCTGCCGGCGCATCAAGAAAGAAATTGACAACCTCGGCGCGGAAGTCGGCGAACTCAAATGCATTCCCCTCTACTCGACCCTCCCGCCAAACCAGCAACAGCGCATCTTCGAGGCCGCCCCGGCGAAGCGGCCGAACGGTGCGATCGGTCGCAAGTGTGTGATCTCCACCAACATCGCCGAGACCTCCCTCACCATCGACGGCGTCGTCTACGTCATCGATCCCGGCTTCGCCAAGCAGAAGGTGTACAACCCGCGGATCCGCGTGGAGTCTCTCCTCGTGTCGGCCGTGAGTAAGGCCAGTGCGCAGCAGCGAGCCGGTCGTGCCGGTCGCACCCGGCCGGGGAAGTGCTTCCGGCTGTACACGGAGAAGGCCTACAAGACAGAGATGCAGGAGCAGACGTATCCGGAGATTCTGCGCTCTAACCTCGGGAGCGTGGTGCTGCAGCTGAAGAAACTGGGCATCGACGACCTGGTGCACTTCGATTTCATGGACCCCCCGGCGCCGGAGACGCTGATGCGGGCGCTGGAGCTGCTGAACTACCTGATGGCGCTCGATGACGAGGGCGAGCTGACGCAGCTGGGCCATATGATGGCGGAGTTCCCGCTGGACCCGCAGCTGGCGAAGATGGTGATTTCCAGCTGCGATTACAACTGCTCGAATGAAATTCTGTCCATCACGGCGATGCTGTCAGGTACTGTCACGAGACTGCTGAATGGTTGCTTGATTGATCGATTTACGTTTTCATTTCGATTGACCGGAGGTTCATTGATTGAATGGTTGATTGATTGATCCCATGGCTAGTAGGGACAGGGATGGCATCTCAAGTTGGTTTTTAAGTACAGAACTATCCGAAACTTGCAGCATAAGGCGCCGTTGATGAACAGTTTTACATAATTGTCTAATAGCGATCGTAAAGGAAGAATTTTGGGTAGAAAGAAATGTCCACGTAAGTGTCCCGTCGAACCGTAATCTTTCGAATTTTAATGAAACATAATTGGACTCTTTGATGTGATGCCATCCTTAGTCGATGCCGTTGAGGGCCGGGAGAGCGAGCCAGATAATTCCCCGGTACGTTAGGTAGAGAGTCATAAAGTCAGTCGGAGTAGTCGGAACCATGATGAGGTGTTCTTCCCACGGGAATTATCTGGAGCGCTGAGCTGAAAATTCCGCCCCGTCCGAGGACCACAGTTAGATTTTTTCCAGATTTTGGTGGGCCGGGCAGCCAGAGTCCCCGGTTGCCGGCCATGTCTGTGACAAGGTGATGAAAGATGACTGACCCGGACTCTCCGGCGCTTTTGCCGTTGCGTTTGTTTTGTTTGCCCACAGTGCCGCAATGTTTCGTGCGTCCCGGTGAGGTGCGCAAGCAGGCGGATGAGGCGCGGATGCGGTTCGCCCACGTGGACGGAGACCATCTGACGCTGTTGAACGTCTACCATGCCTTCAAGCAATGTGAGTTTCCAGAGTTTCATCCTTCGTGGTGTATTTTGACGGTGGATTCCTTGCTCAAGAATTTTCATGAATCTGTTTTCGTGTTTTCCTAGGCCATGAAGACCAGGGCTGGTGTTTCGATAACTTTATCAATTACCGTACGATGAAGAATGCGGACAACGTCCGGGAGCAACTGGTTCGCATCATGGATCGCTTCAATTTGCCGAAAAACAGCACGGACTTCAACAGCAAAGACTACTACACTAACATCCGGAAGGCTTTGATTAGTGGATTTTTCATGCAGGTACTAGTCTGCGTGTCTGTCTGGCTTTGCCTGTCTGTCTGTCGCGGTATGTATGTCTGCCTGTATCTCTCCTTCTCTATTTCTCCGAATCTCTGAATCTTTGTATCTGTTTGTATGCCTGTCTGTCTGTGGGTATGTCTGTCTGAATGCCTGTCGGTCTGTCTCTCTGAATCTGTTTGTCTGTCTAGCTACATCTGTCTGTCTGCCTGTTTGTATATTTCTCCATTTCTTTGTCTGCCTGACCTGGCTGGCTGGCTTGACTGGCTTATACGTCTCTGACTGATGGCCCGGTATCTTCTTCCAGGTTGGCCATCTTGAACGCTCCGGGCACTACCTGACCGTCAAGGACAACCAAGTCGTCCAGCTCCATCCCAGCACAACGCTCGATCACAAGCCGGAATGGGTGGTCTACAACGAGTTTGTTCTGACGACAAAGAACTACATTCGCACCTGCACTGACGTCAAGCCGGAATGGTATGTATTTGCATTTTGTGTGGCCGTTCTTAATGCCTTCCAGAGAATTACACTTGTCTGTGTCGAGGACTGGCGTGGCGTTTCTCCGTTTTGAAAGTCATCCGACATGGGCGGCTATCTCGATCCTGGAATGAACGGGGGAGCTAATTGTAAGTATCCTTTCAGGTTGCTACAGCTGGCCGCGCAGTACTATGACATGTCCAACTTCCCGGAATGCGAGGCCAAGCGAGTGCTGGAGGGCGTGAAGCGGAAACTGGAATCCAGTCAGTACGGACATGGTCGGCGATGAAGGGCGACGGGGGGAGGCGCCTCAGACATTCAGGCGGCAACTTCTCTTCTTTACTTACCCACTTCTTTTTTCGATTGTTGCGTTTGATCAGGCATCAATGTAGTAGTTCTTTTTGCGGAATAGAGTTTCGGACGAACGTATGCATACAGCAGGCGGGCAAACGTTTCGCCCCTACAATCAGTTTGCATGTAACCTCGGCAACCGCTGACTTTCCCAACAACCTTGGCTTTTTTCTAAGTTAATTCAATTCTCCACGATTGTCGTTCTCGGTATGAGTCATCATCATCCATTACGGAAGTAATTAACGCCAGTCACAATCCGAAATTGCATCCCGAATTTCGATGCCTCAAAACGCTGATCTCTCGCTCTCTCGCTCTGTTGCTCTGTTGCTCTGTTGCTCTGTTGCTCTGTTGCTCTGTTGCTCTGTTGCTCTGTTGCTCTGTTGCTCTGTTGCTCTGTTGAGAGTCATTTCGTGATGCTGTGACGTGTTGTTATGGGCTGGTACACTTGAAACGGACGCCATGGTTTCTGAATGGTAAGACTGTGCTCTGACGGTCGGATTGCGATGGCCGATCAGGAGACGGAAGACAGTGATGAGATCGTTCCAGACATCGACGACCTCCTGGCACCATTCATTGCAGACACTGACGAACGTGTCTTCCACTTTGAGCGACTCCTGAACTGGATCACTCGTACACCTTTCCACAGCCTTCCCCAAGCAGAACTCCATCGGGCAGTCACGGCTGTTCTTAATGCCTTCCAGACAATCACACTTGTCTATGTCGAGGACTGGCAGGCTGTCTTTGACTGTTTCGACATGCTGCTGTACCGATTGAAAAGTGCCGGTCATCCCTTGACGTCACTATTCTGGAAGACGTTACTGTCGCTCGCAGGTGTCACACTTTTGTTTGAATAATTTTTGGAAGAAATTGTAAATTATCGAAAAACTTGATTTTGCTGTTAAATTAAATGTTGATTAAATATTAGTTGAATTTTTTTTGAAAAATCGGTAGAATTTATTCGAAACATTTGCCTATTTTTATTTAGTATTATATAGTATTTAAATATTTGGATATTATTATTTAAAATGTCCTAGATGCGAATTTTCCGTTAATTATACAGTTTACATACAACCAGTTTGTTATTTAAATAATTGTTGAGGGAAAATTGAAATTATTAAAATTAAATTGAGGAATTTTTTTTATAATTAAATTTACACGGGAAACTCTTTCTAGGTCGATTGGCATTAGAAAAGATCAAGACTGCCACGCCGGAATCGTCGACACCCGTTTTGAGACCATTATACACCACCTCCAGTGTCGTTGTTAATCTGCACGGCGCGGACAGTCTGATGGACTGCTTCAGCGGCAACGGAGAGGACTTTCGTAGACGCCCGTTTCTGCTGGAACTCATTTTGAAGTTCGCCATTCGAGGGCTCCTCTTCTTTCCGCCCTGGACCTTCCCAACCGAGAAGACGGCGGCGTTTTTTGTTCAGTCGACGATGGAATGTCCTGTCAGTATCATTCGGAGAGCCGCTCTGGAGGGTATGAGAGTGCTGCATGTGGTGAAGGGAAAGCGACGTGGTGTCCAGGCGGTGATTGAGAGGATGTTGGATGGGGATGAGCAAAGGGAAGCGCGAGCGGCTTTTGTGTACAGTGTAGAGCAGCCGGTGTTAGCGCGGTTGGATTACAGTGCACAGTCGGTGCAAATGTGGCTGGATGTGAGGGATCGCGGGAAGGGTCCGGAGCTCCCGGCTGATATTGCCTGGGTGGCACTGGCGGGCGATGAGTTGCTGCATTACTGTGTAAGGGACTCAGCGTTCTGGATCCCACTAGTGGGAGCATCGAAGGCAAGATCAAAAGTCCTGTAGTTGTCAACGTTTGTCATTTTTAGGTTTTCTGCCTCTCTGTCTGCCTGCTTGCCTGCCTGCCTGCCTGCCTGCCTGCCTGCCTGCCTGCCTGTTTGTCTGTCTGTCTGTCTGTCTGTCTGTCTGTCTGTCTGACTGACTTCTGTCTGTCTGTCTGACTGACTGTCTGTCTGTCCGTATGTCTTTCTGTTTGTCTGTCTTGGAAATTCCATCGCCATTCGCGTGTGCTTTCGTAGGTATCAACTCGTAGAACGCACAGAATTCCGGTCGTGGAGGCGGGTGACGCGCCTATCGCAGACGCCACTGAGGAAAGCCAATCGGTCCCAAAATCAGACAGCCCTACCACCACTGCCAAACCGAGAGATCAAGGAGCTGGAGATCGTCCAGCACATAAAAAACGAATTCACCCCCCTCAACCTGCGGACGCAGCGACGTTAATTTGCAAGCTGACGTCCAACACCTCACTAGGCACTTACAACGTGGACGATATTCCAGTTATATCCGCGGGCACAATCGCCGCAGATTTAGCTTCCAAACTAACCGGTTGGATGGAGAAAGAAGAGAATATACCCATCGCTAGTGCAAGAGTAAGAAACTAGGAAAGGTCTTGTTCGTCTGCCTACCTTAACAGTCTGCTTGCCTGCTTGTCTGTCTGTCTGTCTGTCTGTCTGTCTGTATGTCTGTCTGTCTGTCTGTCTGTCTGTATGTTTGTCTGTTTGTTTGTTTGTCTGCCTGTCTGTCTGCCTGCCTGCCAGTTTCATCCGAATATAATTGTTTTGATAGATAACAATACCGGTCGGGTACAATAAAATGTATTCTGCTTTAGATAGATACCGCACCGGAGCACAGCCGCTTGAGTGACGCGACTGTGGTGCTCGGTACAGCGGACGGGGCCGCCACCAAAGTCGTGAAGAAGCGGACTCTCAAGGGCAAAAGCAAACCCAAGAAACCGATAGGTACGAATTTTTTTCCGTTGCATTTTCTTTTTGTCAATATTAACTGTGTTGTATGAATCCAATGCAGACTTAGAGCAGGTAGAATCGGCTCAAGATTTTTACATTGGGTCACCACCGCTTGTCACCGATCAATTCCAGTCGGCGACAAATCTCCCCGTAGACAGCACCGTGGACAGCCGGTCGCTGACTGTTGGGAAGGTAAAGAAATCGCGGAAATCAAAAGGTACTCCACACACATATTAGATGTACCATACGAGACATAAGACACTGATAAGAACTCAGATAATGGCTCGGAAACGTACATTGACAAAAATATAGACACATAGATTAACTCTCGCATTGACTCAGACACAGATACGAACATTGCCACAGACACTGACACCGATACAGACACAAACTCGAACACAGGCACAGGCACAGGCACAGGCACAGACACTGACACTGACACAGACACAGACATAGACACAAACATAGGGACAGGCAAAGGCACAGGCACAGGCACAGGCACAGGCACAGGCACAGGCACAGGCACAGGCACAGGCAGAGACACAGGCAGAGACACAGGCACAGGCAAAAACAAGCACAGGCACAGACACAGGCACAGGCACAGGCACAGGCACAGGCACAGGCACAGGCAAAAACAAACAAAGTCATAGAAATAGATCTAGACACAGACACAGATACATATATACAGACAAAGGCAGTCATTGGCTGTGTTTGCTTTCATTTTCTCACCATGACCTCGTTTATAGCTGAGCCACCTCGAAGTCCTTCGCTTGAAGGTCCACCACCGCTGAACGTTTCCGCACAGACAATTCGGCTATCAAAAACGCCGGGATCACAGTTCAATTCCACGTGGGAGTCCATCGAAGTGGGATCAGTGGGGGAACCACAACCGATGTCGGCGATCTCAAGAGAACGCGTCGCGCGGAGAAGGCCAACAAAAGGTGGGAGAGGCAACCTCAGTGTGCAATCATTCTGTCGGGCATTTCAATGACAAGGGAATTTGATACTTAAATCTTCCTTCCAGCAGCTCAGCCTGAGTTATTGTCTACCCAACCGCAGCTTATCCCGCAACCGAAACTCATTCATGAGGAGTGGCCAGATTCGGAAGGTCCCACCGTGGGCAAGAACGTCTTTATCGATGAGCTTCCGGTCATTGCTGACTTGGTCAAGAAACAACGCGCTGCAGCGACTTTACCAAGTTTGTTTCCAGGCAAGCCAGCATTTCTATGGATCAGGTTCTCCTTCCATTCCAACTTCCAACAGCATTTCGCAAAATGAAATATTTTAACAACAAACAAACAAAAACGTTTCTGATAATTTATTTATTTTTCAAATAGTTCCTGAAATAATGTGTTTAAATACTTATTTTAAAATATGAGAAGTCACTGTGATAACATTTTAATTTTTCTAAATCGTTTTTCGAATAATTCATCAGATAATTTTTCTAATATTTATTTCAAAAAAACTCCTTCTTTAAAACGAATACGAACGGCGCCGTTCTTTTAGGACCCCGACCACCGGTTCTGGACACCGACACTCTCCCCACCGTGGCCCGGGCCCTCGAGAACAGCCGGAATAATCTCAAAACAGCCAGAGTGCACATCCCATCAGAATTCGACTCGGGCCTGGGCATTTCCGAGGAACTGTCACCGAGGTCGCGACCGGCCAGTCGGAAGTACCGCCGATCGTCGGAGAGCGCCATACCCGGTTTGACGCTTAATCGTGCACACCACCCGGCAGGAAACTACCCGGACTACGATCTGTCTGACGGTGTTGATGATCGGAATTACTCGCTCGACCAGAACAGCCTGTCGGTCAGTGGACCGGATCTATCGGTCAGTGGACCAAACCTGTCGGTCAGTGGGCCGCAGACCAGCAGGTCTGGGCGGTATGCCTCCGAAGCGGATATACCAGCAGCAACAGTTGGACGAAGGTCTAATCGGGTTGAAGACGTGGAGGCACTTTCCCCGCCGACTAGAAAGCTAAGGAGAAAAGAAGAGGCGAGAACGGAGGTGGGATCGAAAAACTGTTTCTGGATCAAGCCCAAGTGTGACAGCAGCGGGAAGCTTCCCCGGCTTGGTAGTACGGCTAATGCGATCAGCAAGGAGTCGAGAATAGAGTGCTTGAATGATGACATGGTGGAGAGTCAGACGTCGAAGCCTCCGTTGAAAGGATGGAATCGGTTGGTGGAGCCGGAGGAGAGTGAGGGGGCATTCGAAATGTCGAAGAAGCCGGAGGAAATCAGACTCGACCTGCAGGTTGGTGATTATGAGGCAGGCCGGCCGATAGCGGCATTCAGACATGCCAACAGACATTCAAGCAGACCGCCGGCCGGTCTGACTAGCAGACAGACAGACAGACAGACAGACAGACAGACAGACAGACAGACAGACAGACAGAAAATAGCCAATTTTATTCTTCTAGGCATTACTTGATCGGATGCAAAAAGGTCCACGTTACAGTAACGATATCCTCCTAGCCATCGAAGAATTCGTCGAACTGACCAAATCCTTCCCCCGCGTCATCGAGGGAGCGATTGGCGCGGCCTTCTCTCAATTCCTCCCGCTCATCTACAGCCTCAACAGCCACGTCGCCGCTGAAGCGGTTGCTGCACTGGAAATCCTCATGCCGTTGGTCGAATCCCGCCTACACCTAGTCGCGCCACAAATCGTCGAGGCGCTCAGCAACAACATGCAGAACGCCCGCACCTCCGACCACTCCAAAACAGTCTTCAACCAAATCCTCGACTTCCAGGTTAGTGTTGAATAAATATTGTTTGAGTTTAAATAAAAAAAATGCGGTAGCAAATTGCATTGCTATGATAAACAGATACAAGAAAAATAATATAAGAAAAATAAATACAAAATAAAAAAATATATTAAAATGTACAAATAATAATTAATAATTAAAAACATTTTACACTTTGATCTAAAATCCACATTTTTTCGAAGGAACGATTAAATATTCACTGTTGAAGGTGGATCGTGCCGGGACGTTGCTCGCCCCACTCTCCTCCCACATCACCACGATCATGAAGAAGAACAAAAAGGAAGCCTTCGCTTTCATCACCGGCAAGTACGCGGAGACCCTCGGGAGTGCTTATCCCAAGCCGCCGCGCAGTCAGGCCGCCGCGGTGCAGATCCTGCAGTTCGTCAAGAGTGTCCTGGTGTGGATCACTAATTACGGCGATCTGGACTCGTCCACAAAGCCGGAGATCATCGCAGTGGACGCGTTGATTCAGCAGTCGATTCGGTCGTTCGGCAGGGAGATGGTCAACAAGGTGTGCTACGATTACCGGGACACCATTAAAATTTTCATGTCCCGACGGGAGGGCGCTGCGGTCGCGGTAATGCCGAAACCAAGCGGGGTGCGTCTGCAGAAACTCGTCACGAGAAAGAGCACGCTGATGGCCTTCAAGAAAAAGGTGAAGTGAAACTGTTTTTGACGGTCTTTGTCTCCTTATTTTATATTAACTTTTTGTGTTGTATTTTTGATTTCGGTAAATGGCTGTCTCCGAATTTTTTCCTTTTTTTCCTCAGTCTTCTGATACTAAAGGCTTGAAGCGCCTAGACTCGTATTTGGTATGCTATTTTTTGGGGACCTTTATTTTCGTTTTTGCTCATGGCCTCCTGTGTTTGTTACTAATGCTGCATTGCGAATCCGGGAACAGTAATACTTTGCAGATGCTCTACTCTTCTACAGTACTCGGTATTCAGTAATGGATCAGAGAGACAAACAACAACAGACAGATTGACAGACAGAAAACAGACAGACAAACCGTCAGACAGACATACAGAAAGACATACAGAGAGACAGACAAGCAGACAGACAGACAAACAGTCAGACAGAGATACAGAAAGACATACAGAGAAACAGACAAGCAGACAGACAGACAAACAAGCAGACAGACAGACAGACAGACAGACAGACAGACAGACAGACAGATAGACAGACATAGTGCCAACTAGACGAACAGACAAGCAGGGGTTACAGGCAGCATTAATTTTCTTCATTGTACGTCCCACTCGTGCGCTTAAAATTGTTGGATATAACAAAGTTATTTCCACATTGCACAAACTGTAACTGCACAATTTAAAAAGCAATCAATAATTCTAATAAATTGACTTATAAATACAAAATCATTGCACGTAAATTAAAATAATATTACGAAAAGAACCGTTTGCCCGTGATGAATTTATATCGCGCCGCCTGTGCCAATGTACAAAAATTGCTTCGACTTGGACTTCAAGATCGGTTCGCTTTCCCTTTCGCCGCCGTTGCTGCTCCCGGACTTGTCGGACGTCGGCGACGCGCCGTGCCGGAGCGTCGCGTTCGCGTCCACCGGTCGTAATCGCGCGATCGGCAGGCGAAACTTCCGGAACTCCTCAATGAAGGTCGCAAAGTAAACCAACTGCGCGATCCCGATGAACCATTCGCAGACATTACTGGTCACGTGCTCTTCCCATCCGCCGTCCTGCGTTTAGTCTTGTGTAAATAACGTGTTTGGATTTAAATAAAACATAAATTAAATTAAATTCACCAGCAACGTCTATTTAAATAAAAACTTATTTTATATAAAATGAACCGCAATTTTCAACAATTAAAATAATATTTTAAATGACACATATTGATATTTAAAGTGAACTTACTAGGAAACGTTACGGGATTTGACGTCCAGATCGGAATGGTTTTTTTTCCACAAATACCTGTCTATATATCATGATTTAACAT
>LRSR01013491.1:0-11843 GCA_001579985.1 Hypsibius dujardini
TGAAAAGACAGTTAGCTAAGTTCTGCATGTTTCCACAAAGACAGAGCTTTGAAATGAATTGAAGCCGAAAATTAAGTGGAATTTGAGGGTGTGGTCCGATTGAAGGTGCAAACACAATGTGCTTGTGAGTTTGCAATCAAATTGAACAGTATACTGTATACCTTTCTCACATGCCTGGAGCATTTTCCAGACCACGTGCAAAAAAGAACGTCGCATTGTGCAGTGATGCTTCTCAAACCTGTCAGCGACTGAGAATCGGCGTAATATATAAGTCTGTATTTTCCTCCGCTATGGATGCCCAAAAAGTGGCCGGTTCATCCGGAGCGTGGTTCTCCGAGGTATCGGCGGTCTGCCCGGGACAGAGCTTCTCCCTCGAAATAGAGAAGGTGCTCTACCACAAACGATCTCTCTACCAGGACGTCCTCGTCTTCCAGAGGTAAGGCAACTCGAAAAAATGATTATTCTGAATTCGTAGCAAAAGACATTATTCTTCACATTCCCTGCCTTTAGCTGTGCATTGATTTATTGATTGTTTTGTGTTTTCAGTAAGACATACGGACGCGTTTTGGCGCTGGATGGGATGATTCAAGTGACGGAACGGGATGAGTTTGCCTACCAGGAGATGCTCGCGCATCTGCCCATGTTCTCTCACCCATCTCCTCACAAAGTAAGGGCATTCGATTCCTCAGTTATAAGAAGGTTGTTTAAGAAAATGTAAAATATAGAAGACCTTTGTTTGATTGGGATTAATTGAGTAGGTGCTGATTGTGGGCGGAGGTGATGGAGGTATCCTCCGTGAAGTGCTGAAACATGAAGCAGTTGAGACGGTAGTGCAGTGTGAGATCGACGCGGACGTCGTCTCAGTCAGTAAGGAGTGGCTTCCCTTCCTCTCCAGCAGCTTCCAACATCCCAAACTTCACCTGCATATCGGAGATGGATTTGAGTTTTTGAAGAACCACCCTGCGGAATTTGACGTCATCATCACCGATTCCTCCGACCCAATAGGTCATTTTTGAAACATGGCAGTTTGTCTCTCAATCAATCAACCAGTCTGTCGCATATACTTATGACTGCTTTTCTATAAGCCTGACTAGACCTGTCGAATTATGCGTTGGAGCCTTGTCTGTCTGCCCAATTGTCTGCCTGTATTTTTGTCTATACGTCTGCCTCCAGTTGTTTGTCAATGATGTGTCGTCTGTTGTTTGACTTGCCTGGCGTCAGGGAACGTTTGTGTTTGATCCTGTGAACTTTTATTAAGACACTTCTAGTTATTTGAGTTGAACCCTTTTTCATTTTTAAATTTAGGACCGGCAGAATCTTTGTTCGGTGAAGGTTACTTCCAGCTCCTGGCCCAAGCCCTTCGTCCCCACGGTCTCGTAGCTCTTCAAGGTAACATACAAGTATTGACCATCATTTTTGTTTATGAATGCTGGAAATTGTATTGTTGGCTTTACTTGGACAGTCTGTGTTTAGGGGAAAGCGTGTGGCTCCATCTGGAGCTGATCAAGTCGATGACTGCGTCCTGCCGGAAGTGGTTCCCGGTGGTGGAGTATGCCTGGAGTTCGGTGCCGTCCTATCCGTCCGGCCAGATCGGCTACATCCTCTGCAGTAGCAATCATGTATGTTAGATACAAATAGGAATTGACATGATATTATATATGCTAATGTAGCATATTATTAGGACACGCATTTCCGTCGTCCACTCCGTCACATTGAGGCCCCTCAACTGGCCACATGGAATCTTCGCTACTACGATGCGGATGTTCATGCCGCTGCGTTTGTTCTGCCTAAATTCGCGTCAGAAAACTTGTTATCAAGCTAAACTTGAGTTAGTCTACTTGGCCGGCTTGCTTCATTCAATATTGTCGAGACATTTCAGCTGTCTCTCTGCAATGTCGCAGCAATCGCAACGGAGAATAACCGCTGGGAAATTTAGTTGGTGCTGACTGCTGAGTGCACGGGTAGCCTTTATAGTCCATTTCATTCACCATCAAGCAATTCAGCTCTGAAGGGTCCCCAGAGATCCTGGGAGAGGTCCGCCCGAGTAGTTTCATAACTTCCGGTGCATGTTAAACGCGCGTCCATTTCTGACCACAGCAAACATCCACCAGACAAAAATGTTCGCGCCACTGAATTTTCATCTTCTCCAGTGGCTGTGTCGGTTTGGCCTGAGCTTCCTAACTGGAAGCGTCTACTGTGACGCGTCTGTAACGGTGCAGGTTATCACACCGGGACTGACTGGTCTCTCCGTTCTTTCCAGTATTTCGTTGGCGGGACCTGCGTTTGAAGTAGCTTTCGATTATCTCCGACTGATCTATCCGTTGATTCGTTTCATCCACACGTACTTGTATGATGACCAGATAAAAACCTGCTAGGCCTTTAAGTAGCAGGTGCAAGACCTCCTCGGCCGGTGGTACTACAATCAACGAGACAAAGACACCCTTCCTGTAATCATCACCACCGGTACAGCTTCATCTAAAGATCATCTTTTTTGATCTTTCAAATTACAAATTGGAATCTATCTTAGCCCTGATTAAATTGGTTTGCTAACAGAATTTAAAAAAATTAAAAATTAAATCGAAATGTAAATAGATTCAGGTTTAACATTAATTTAATGGGATGTTAGTTTAAAATTAAAAATTAATAAATTCGTAAATAAAATAAAATGTCAAGTTAATTATGTCGCAGATGCATTAAGTTTAAAATTGTTCTTTTAGGTTGCGAAGAAGCGGCTTTTATAAATGAATTTGCCGCGAGCTGGAATACGCTCTTCATAAGCAACTTAGTATATTAGCGCATTCTCCAAATCTTAACGCACGCGACAGGAAATAGAATTAAATAGAAATTGGATTTTGTTCTCTATTAAGAGACTGGTAGGATCTGCTCAGACCGGATCAGTTTGAATAAGAGCCTCAATCCGACATGGATCAATAGCAACAACTACCCATCCATCTATTAAAAGACAAATGTTCAGTTGCTTAATGGAACTACACGGCTGGACATCAGTCCACCTCCTTTCCGACGACCATGGTGTGTCATTCTTCCCCTTTCTCGGCGGTGTGGTGGATGATAGTATCGACGGGATCCTTCTAATCACCTACAAGTCTAGCGAGAAGCCCTTTCAATTTGACCGATTCTTGACCGACCGTTGTGTACATAAACTTGGATGTACATGACAGCAGTGCCTTTTGCGCACAGGGTTTACGGCAGTATTTCCTGGTCGACAGACGACGCTGATGACCATGTAGGAACTCACCAGCAATCCACTGTGTTTGTAAAACATTAATTTTCTTTATATATTATCGGTATTTACTTGGATGGAGAGTTTGGGAAGCTTGTTCCAACAGATTCGTGTGACGCGTCGGTAATTGTTCCTCAAGAGGATCTCTCTCTTGAGAAAGCCGTCTTTCTCGCGGCTCGTTTAGGTTGACCATGGCAGTGACCACACGCGTACGCTGGCTCCTGCTGGCTATGAGAGTCTCCTGTTTATTTGGATTAATTCAAGGATTAACCTAACCTCACTCAGTCAAAACTGGACCGATTATTACCGTTCTAATCCATGGTATGGGAAGACGGATTTAATAAGACAGCCGTTTAGTAATATTTATCGACTATTATTGAAATGTTCGTTCCTTCAATTGTCCCTGTATTCTGTAGCCGTTATCTTAGCTTAGCGCAAAAAATGCTGCCGTGGAAATGCTAGCGCAGGTATTTGTGTAGAGTTGGCTTTTAAAAGATTTAAACTTTCAAATAGATTTGCTATAGTTAAAGTAACGTTAGGACTTTTTTTTGTTAAAAAATCCACATCGCTTTATTCATAATGCTCTGTAAATATGGCTTAAACGGCGTTGTTTAACTGTATATTTATTTAAACTTTGACGATATATGAGAAGACCTGCCCTCTATTTGAAACACTTGTGACTTTGAGAGTATTTGCTGGTGCGTAGGGGACCACGAGAAATTAGCGTATGGGATAGCCTTGGGAACGGCAGGCCTTTTCATCTGGTTGACTGCTCTCACCATCCTTTGGAGCAGGTCCATACCGTCGGGTCCTTGTCTGTAGCTTTTATAACCTCTCCTCTTGATAAGCTGATGACCATGCTATTTATTGCTGACATGTGTGGTATATACTACTGTGTATCCTAATTTCAGGCATCGGAGTAAGAGGAGACTGACAACCCACTCTTGGTGGCAACTCGATCGACAAATCTTCCCCATCGTATCTCCTTCCGACGACAACGTCACACTATCCACACTTCCACCAAAATAGTTATTAATTGTACCGATTTACCGTCCAACACTTTTTTCCTAGTTATTACAAAATATGTTCTTTTTTTCGATAAGAATATTTACTATATGTTATATCTATCGCAAGATAACGGTGTGCCTTTTAAAGCGTTTGTTTCATGAAAATAGTAGTTTAAGGTGTGAAAGTTCCTCTAATTAAAAGAACACACATTATATTTTAGATAGATTTTAAAAAGATGTATTATATTTTACATTTATTATAAGAAAGATAACGGTATGCTTTTTATAGCGCTTTTACAAAAACAATTTAAAGTAAATGAAAAATAGAAAATTTACACTAATACTTTAATTAAACCATAAATCTTTAGTTACTTTAAATAAGCGTTTTTACGTGTTTTGTCTTTTGAATAAGACCGTTTCTGCGAAAATTGCCGAAAATTACAGGCTCAGTTGCTGTGAGTAAATGTCGAATCAGGAGTTGCATATTTATTTTAAATGCAAAGAAATAGGTCTGTCGATGTAGGCAGACAAGTCTTCGCTCCATCGGATCATAATTACAAAAAATTGTTAAACATATGGTCTAGTGATTTATTTAATTGACTGCCGAAAAAGCTTAAACTGTGGATTGGCACACAGCTACGAACCGGATCAATGTAACAGTAGTACTCGCAGTGAAACTGAATTAAGCTACTGCAAACCCAAAGAGAGCGAATCGAAAGTCACGATGAAGCTGAAGCAATTTCCAAATTGACCGGAAGTAAAAAGAGGATGCTTAAAAATAAGTGCAACAAATGGAATAGGTAAATGCGAGATTACTCACTTAACCGATGACAACAAAAGTGATGAGAAATGCCTTTGCAACATGTATAAAAAACATCTTAAGTGGATAGATTCTTTAATTGGACGAAAGCCACACAATGTGATGTTAGTTCAATGCAGTCGTTGGTCAAGCATACGAAGAAGGTGCGGAGGAGGAGGGGAGGGAGAGACAGACATGCGGAGATTCCGGTCTCACACCACGGGGTAAGGCGGGGGACGAGCAGGCGCAGAAGTGGACGTCGTCACAGTGGCGCTCACACCTTTTCAGACAAATGAAAGAAAAAGCAAGACAACTATTGGTTAGTTTTGGTTCACGGGAAGACGCGAAAACGGTTAATAAGGAAGAGTCCTTGAACCTTGAGCCACTTCGCCGTTTCGCCTGAAATACAGACAAAAAGACCACAGTCAGACATGAATCCCTGCTCAGGTATGTCTATCTGTCTGTCTCTCTAGCTGTGTGTGTGTGTGTGTGTGTGTCTGTCTGTCTGTCTGTATAGATGTATGTCTGTCCGTCTGTCTGCCTCATCTGTGTCCTGTGCTGATAACATACCAGGCTTTAAATTTCAAGAAGGCATCATAGCCGTACGCCGCCTAAGACGCAAAAAAAATATTGATGAGCCGCAATTAAAACGTGAATGCATATTGAAATTGAGTCAAGTACCATAGCAGCCCAACAGAAGAACTGCAAGATAAATGGAAGAATGTCAGTTTGATATGTGTAAAATCGTATATGCTGTAAGATTCTCCTTGAGGTTAGATTTAACGTACCACAACAGCGCCGCGCGTTCCGTCGTAGGTGCCATAAGTGGGGATCATGACGCAGCCGGCGATGAAGAGGCAGACAGTTACCACCACGCAGTAGATGAATTCCTGCCAGATGCACAAAGTTTACACGTGGGATTTGGAATGACAAGGACTTGTGCTGTTGGGGTGGGGCATACCACAAACAGCCAGTTGACTTGGTACAACTTTTCAATAAGATGAAAGAGATACAGGTTCAGCAGAATCAAAGTGATGATAAATCTACAACAAGAACAAGGATCATCATAGGATAGCTCAATCAATCGAACCTTACCGTGGCTGTCAGGCGGCCCTTCAGATGTGATCGACAAATAAGACGTACGAGCAACGAGGTACGTACACTAGACACATAGATATGCAAACAAATATATAGGCAGGCAGGCAGGAAGACACAAAGTCAGACAGAGAAATCCAGACCGACAGGGAGAGACAAACAGACAGACAAACAAACAGACAGACAGACAGACAGACAGACAGACAGACAGACCTGACTGAGACAAACTCAGACAGACAGATGCAGCCGCAGAGAAACGCAAACACACCCAGTGATGGTGACAAATTTGGCCCATCCAGCCGATCCTGTTGTGTAACTGTTGTAGCAGTATGTGTTGCTGAGTCCCGGACACCAGTAGCTGCTGGAAGACCATGCAGCCGCAGCCAAAATGAACGCAATCAGCATAAGGATCTGAAAAAGATAAACCTTGTAGAGTGAGTCTCCGGAAAGCCATTAAACGCAACCCCACCAATCAATCAACTAACCACAACTTCGCAACAAACAATCAATCAACCGATTCATCAACGGCCCACACAAGCGACCGTGACTCATAGTCAAATATTACCGAACCTCTTTTATTATAACTCACCCAATGCCTGACCAAGAACGAAGAGAATTGCACAAGATGCATTTATCTGCATGTACAAGAAATCTCTTACCAATTGTGCAATCTTGAGCCAGCCAGGGATAGTCCTCAAATACTGCAGACAAGAAAAAGAGAATCTTCAATCCAGACAATGCTTCATTTATGTGGGAGACATGCCTGAATGTCGAAAAATGGGCTGAGGACAACGGTCCTGGTGGACTGGACTTGGGTGGTGGTGGTGGTACTGGCGTTTCCGGCCGTGGAAGGGTACGCCTGTTGCGCATACGTCTGCGAGGGATACTGATTCTGCGGATAACTCGTGTTCGGGTACGGCTGATTCGGATTCATTCTCCAACACACACACCTGGATTTGGGGGAAAAAACAATTCAGACAGTCACTTCCCTCTTGCTAAAGGCGTGGGGGGTAATAGCGCCTTAGAGCCTACAAAGGACCGGTGTGTGAGTGTGAGAAGAAGGGATGAGATAAGAGACAGGCAACGGAAAGGGACTTATTTGCTGACAAACCATAAATAGACACTCAATCAGGCTGTGTGTGCAAGTGGAAGGGGCACTTAAGCATTCAACGGAAACCGCAAGAAAACACGGCCGGCTTGATGCTTCCCTGCATTCACACACACAAACCACACGTACTGCTATGGCGTGTGTACCGTGCACTTGTTCGAGTCTCAATCCGCCCCTGCGGGTCCTACGACGTGCGGTACGCTAACTCAGTCACCGGGCGGCATAACCAATTTTTCTGGCCTGATTACGTCTCCTCGTTTTTTTTGTCTGATCTTTCGCGAACCTTCGCTCTCTGAGTCATCGATAAGTTTTCTAAAACTGGGTACACATACACCATGTGTGACGGCATGTGTGTGTGTGGTGTAGCATTGGGGGTTTCCACTTACTGACAATATGGTTTTTATGGTGTGTTGATAGAGGAGACGTACGTTGCTAAAATCCGTCACAACTCACAACACATGTATCAAATGTAGCGGCTGAGTGAGTGAGGGCGCTCTGCGAGAAAACTAGACGGAAGCGTGCCAGGGAACTTTACGTCGAATCAACTATTTTACCAAGGAAAAAGTCACTATACAAGAGTACGTATTAAAATGATTAGTTTCCGTTGAGTGAGAAAAGCTCTGCAAATTTTTGTCAATAACAAAATACTCGAAGAGGGGGAGGTATGGTAGACAATCCCCCTTTACCTTTACCTGCCTCTCAACCCTCTATCTCTCTTTCTCTCACTCCTCCGGCGACGTAGACAAATAATCGATTTTCACGCCATCCTTCATATTGCACCGTGGCGCATGTTGACCATTTCTCATGCACAGGTATTGAGGCGGGAGGGGGGGGGGTGAGGGATACCCTGTGTGCAGTGCTGTAGTTATCGTCGAAGGCTAGGTGCAGCATCCCCACTCATAACGTGTCTCTTGAGTTTCCCGCTCTGCCTAAACGCTTATACTGTACCGTATACAGTACTAGTACCGGTAAACTTATCCGGAACTCTTGTAGTGCAAAAGCATTACGTGTGAATGTGTATGTAACCATTTAGTACGGTGACTAATTGATGCATAGAAAAATGACACGCGTTAATGTATTAAATGTCGTACATGTATTATGTCTCCGTGATGAGGACTTGGACATATTTTTAGTCATCCTTTTTTGTGGCCTAAAAGCTTGTCAGCATCAACTCTCGCATTAGTGCAACTCTGTGTACATATCGAAACGAACCTTCATTAGCGATGTCCGATTGGCAATTTAATTTGGAATCGGTTGGTGTTGGTGAAATATTTTTCGATAGTCAGGGGGCTGATCGTTATGTGTCAATCTTCGAACAGAAAAGCGAGATGAATAGCAATAGCCCCACCACAAACAACGCCTGTTCATTCAGCCAATGTTACTGCCATTTTTAACTTTTACCACTGCATTTCTTTACTGATAAAACAACTCCAATTTGAGCACGAATGATTTGTGAGCGTAGCTTTAGAGAAAATTTCTAAATAGTGAGGTCTATTAAGAATTGAAGACCCCGAAATGAGTTAAACACTGTATGCAAGAATATTATTTCAAAACCGACAAAGTAACAAAAAATGCAGATGGTAATAAAAACGTTCAAGCAATATAAAAAAAACACAAAACAAAATAAATTTATAAAGTTCGATAAGTTCCTGCCCAACGGAATATCCCTAACAAAAAGGCACATAGAGTTCGCAAAACTTTTCCGGTATGATATAATTTGGTCGATATCAGTCGGAATTAGAAATCCTTCCAGCAGCATCAACTTTCGATGCTGGATAGCTGGTGTTGTCGTCTATTCCCTCATATACCTATAAAAAGAAAAGATAACAATTCACACCATAATTAAAGGCACCTTAATTAAGACCAAACGCTAGTGTCCACGCGTGGTACCTTGCGGTGATTCGTCGGCTCGCCATGCTCGGAACTTGAAGAAGGCTTCCACAAAGTAGGCTATCATCGCCGCCCAACAGAAAAACTAAGAAAAACAACACACTTCAACCATACAGATAGCGTAATTAGTCCAGTTATATTTAAGACTCTAACTTTATAATTTCATCATAAATTACCACTAAGTTATAATAATTATTTTCTATCTTTTTTATTTTAATATTTTAGTAAATTAATTAGTCCAGTTATAATAAAACTTTTTATTTTGTTATATATTAATTATTTTGTATTATCGCTTGTATTTGAATATTTAAATATTACTACAAAAAGACAATGAAGTAATTCATCCGGAAAGGGCGGGTAGATGGCCTGTACAGTAGTCCTTTCTTCTTTTAAAATTGCTTACCACAACAGCGCCCCTTGCCGGGTCGGTGTAAGCCGGGATCATTACCGCGCCGGCAATCAAGAGGCAGCATCCCGCGGCCAAGCAGAACAGCAGCTCCTGCAGGAAGTTTACAATAATAATATTAGCCCAGAAGACGTAGAAATTATAAAAAGCAGATGTAATGTCAGTACAATGAGATGCCACGGGGCGTCCTGGTACTTTTCCACAATGTGGAACAGGAAGAGGATCAGCAGGGTGAGGGTCGTCAAAAAGCACAGTGACGTCACTGCAAGAGGACAAAAAACGGTAATGGATGTGTAACTCATTGCTTTTTGCCATTGATTGATTCGTGGGAATGGGATGAAGTTTGGCAGCAAGCATCATTACCAAGAGTAACACTAAATAGGCCCTGATTACTAACCAATATCTGTCCAGACAGCCGATCCATAGGCGTAGGGGTAGTAGATGGGGACGATACTTTTAGGGTAGTAGAACATGCGGGAAGACCACGTAGCGACCTGCGAACAGCAAGGACTTTAACGTAATACCGAAGAACCATTCTTCCAGAAGAGAGGAGGGACCATACCGAAATTACGAAAGCGATAAACGTGCACACCTGCAATAGACAAAAGGATAATAAAGAATGAACAATCCTCCTGACCGGTACTGTACTGGGTATCATAATAACATAATTACGAGTTCGATGATCTTGAGGATGCCGGAGGGTGTCACAAAATACTGCAAACAAATCAAGTCCCATTTAATTTAAATATATTACGTACACGATGCTAACGGTAAAGAGGCGGTCAACAGAGCCTCGGGCTTCGGGTAATTTTTGTTTGACGGAATACGTTTAATTCTTTGATCGGAATGGACGATGAATCCCATCTTCAATATTACTAATTAAACTTATAGGAGTATTTTACATTTACTTGGGATATCTAAGCGTAAGTTTTGTAAAATATATATATCGACATTTTAATTATGATATTCACATTGAGTTTCTAGCATATTATTCTCGTTAGTGTTATAGGCAGCCTTTGCAAGGACGTGAGAGCATGAGCTGGCAGGATGATTCATCTGCGCTTCCAGGCCCCTTCAATATTGACCCATCTCAAAGCTCCACCCCTTGGCGCAAATTTATCTCATCGCACCCCAATCTCATTGCCAAATAATTTTATGTTCTTACAAATGTACAGCATTTTACGTTTAAATTATACCGCCTATGACAAATAAATGTAAATACATCATATTATGAATATATATATCAATAAAATTTCAACAAGGAATTTATGAGCGAAAAGCTTACTCGTGGATCGAAATAAGGTCGCACGTCGACAATCCTGGTGGATTTGACGGTGGTCGAAGTGGGATACTGCCCCGATGGTACCGGGGACCCTGAACTGTACTGCTGAGCCGCCCCATAAGCGCTGATACTGGGTCCCGGAGGATCCGTACTTCCATATGTCGCGTATCCCGGATCCATTCTTCTTCACTTAACACTTTTAAATCTACAAAATTTGTTCACTCAATTCCGGAAAGATAATTCGTGTCAGGGGCTAAATCCTCCAATACGTACGACTTTTAGATGCCAATTTCAATATACGCCGGTAAATCATCCGTTCCTGTAAAAGGATAAGGATTATTATATTGAGAGTGCTAATTCTGCTTGAACATTGGAATAATGCAGCATTTGTGAGTGGCACAACCCCTACAATTCAATTTTTTCCGTTCACGTATACCGATCCATTTAGGTAGACGCTAGCGTCGCAACTGGTTCTTCTCTTGTTTTTCTGTGGTGTTTCTCTGGTGGCCGATTATGGCGCGCCAAGTGTAAAGCAAATTGCACGAGTACTCATGCAGCATTTTCAACACAAATACAACTGCACGAGCACTCGTGCAGTCAACTAGTACAACTGTGTAGTACGTGGTGGAGCTAAAGTTTTCATTTTTAAATTATTTTCAACTGGTAAAATAAACATAGTATGAAGTTAGTGCGAAAAAACAAAAACATTAATTAAAAAATTAAATAAAAATTAAATAAATAATTAAATATAACGATCCTTGATTGTTTGATTCGCTGTACTACATCCTAGTATACTATAGCACATTTGAAAATCAAACAATCAAGCAGGTGCCATCTAAGAAAAACTCATGAGCCGATTTATCGACCAATTGGAAGGTGACCGAAATACAGACTTTGCCTCATAGTGAGGAAATAGACAGGGTACACCTGTGCTTGACCATATTTGTCTGTGTGTCTGGGTGTCTGTGTGTCTGTGTGTGTGTCTGTGTGTCTGTGTGTGTGTGTGTGTGTGTGT
>LRSR01013493.1:0-20548 GCA_001579985.1 Hypsibius dujardini
TCACCCCTGACGCGTTCTGTTTTGATTGTTGTTGCAGATTCACGTCCGGCCCCCCATCATCCGCCATGGTTGTATGGTATGCATGGTTTCCCGCTACATCCAGCCTCCGCCGCCGCGCTTAACGGCTCGATTAAGGCCTTCCTCTCAGGTCAGTCCACGAGGAGCGGAAGAAAGCGCGCGCGCGCGCCTCAACAAAACAGCAGGCGGTCGCGCGCAGGAAGTTACGCCTAACCCCATACTGATTCTCACTTCTCGTTTTCCCTTTTCTCTTCCTCCATAGAAAGCGACGCTTCCGAACACGAACACTTTGCCCGAGCGGCGGCGGCGGCGGCTTCCACCTCGGCCGCCGCGGCCGCCCATTTCGTGCATCGGCTGCAGGCGGCGACTTCCGGGGCCGGTGCGGCGATCTCCTCCGCCTCCTCGGGGGGATTCCGTGCGGGTAGCTCGGCGTTAACGCCGTTTGCTCCCCATCGTCAGCAGCAGCAGCAGCAGCCACAGCAACAACAACCGACTCATCCGTCGTTCCCGCATCTCTACTATAACTTTCCGCCGGCGGCGTTGATGACACCCCAGATGATGATGCAGTCCGGCTTCATCAGCCTGGCCCACAGTCAGCACACCCACCGGTCGAACTTCCCGCCCGCGTCGGAGGGGCGGTCCCGGTCGCCGGTGCGGATTGTCGAGCTCCCGGCGGATGATAACAACAGCAACGGAGGACCTCCGCCGCCGTCACGGCATTCAGTGATCCGGCGGATGGACGGCGGTCCGTCGAGGACGCGGCCGGTCACGCCGGACACGGCCTCCGGGTCCTCGCCGCACAGTCCGGTGTCGATGGACTTGAGTGTGTCGCGGGACGGCCGGTCTACGACGGGCTCGACCACCGAGGGGTCGAGTACTGGTAGCGGTGATCGAGATACGGCCTCGCTGCCGCCGAAGAAAAAGAGGAAGACGGTGTGGAAGCCGTACGAACAGTGAATGGGAGGGCGCGCAGTGGTGATGCGTGTTTTTTTTTACGTGCGGTAAAAAAAGAGAATCGAGTCTCGCGCTGTTGTTGATGTTGCCGCATACGGTTTCTTGCCTTTTCATGTTGAAAAGTTGTACGGTTTTCGCACCGAAGGGTGGGACAGCTTTCGAATTTTACGTTGTAGATTATCGGTGAACTCATTTTGATTATTTTACTTTTGATTGCCAGTGGTTTTGTAGTGCTTGCTATATTCGATGCGGAATTGAAATCCCGTTGAAGGGTTGGTTGGTCGGGGCAATTTCTAGTCCGGTTATCGTTGCATGCAGGAATCTACATTGTTCTTGAATGCAAAACAGTGAAGGGTTCTAAAGACTGCCGGAACTCACGTCGCGGTATACATGTTTCAATTCCGTCTACTGTGGATCATTCTTGCTTTGACATCCACGATGGGAAGAGATTTAGTTGACAAATGGTGGCATGACAAGGTGCTACAGGTCTTCTTCTTCTGGCTAAACCAGGGCTCGGAGAAAACCCTCATGTCTTGTATTACGAATCATGTTGGACACTTTTGAGTGAACTGAAAGTCTGCCTTTCTCAATGCACGAAGCGAAGAACCATGTTTGTTTTTACGAAAACAGTTGACAATGGGATGAAAAATACCTCCCGGTGTGACAAGAAACAGCGTTAAAAGCTTTGCCTGTCAGTCACACCATACACCAGTGCCAAAGAGGAACAAGCAAGCAGTGTAAGTGGAGATACAGCAGAACACTTTGATGGTTACCAGAATAAAAACCCAAAACACTCGACTGCGCCACAAAACAGCCAGCCGCGTCGCCGGTATCAAATTCAAAGAAGAGAGAGGGCGAATCCGTATTATACAGGTATAAAAACGAAAAACGTTATCCGTTAAAAACTCGACAGTAATCTTGAGGAACTCGCTTCCAGCAGCAGCAGCGCAGCGCAAGAAGGGTACTCCCAATGGGAAAGGACACTGCCACTCACATCTCAGCCGTCCGACTTGGGAGGGGTAAACCAGCCGCCCTTATCGTGAATCTTCACAAGATGTCGGAAGGATTCCTCGGCACGCGACTGCGAGTAGGCCTGCGTCGGTTGGAGCTGAAAGTTTATCCGAGCACGTCCCTTGACCAGGGTTGCGGCAATCTGAAGCACCACAGCTTCGACCGTGTATGCCGAACTCCAACCTCCCCTAAAGAAAAACGGACAAGAAAATGAATCAATTACACGCGCTCGCTTGAGAGACACCCTCGTGGAATCAGTCTTCCCTAGTGGCACCGGTCCCTTACTTGGTCAGGAGTTCCATGCAGATGGCGCCGCCCGTCAAGACGTATCCACCAGAGATCACAGGATTAATGATGCGGACGAATGGAGGAGAGAACGGGAATGAGTCCTGCAATGCAAGGGACAGCCGTAATAAACAGTCAGTCGGTGCGGTCTCATCTCATCGGACCAGTCGGTCGGTGCGGTCTGACACCACCAACCGGAAATTTCATGCTGATGCAAAGGTGGTCGATCTTCAGCTTTTTATTCATCTCCACCATGTCTTTGTGGAGCGCACTGTCCGGATCAACCTTGAAAGTGTGAGGCAACAGACGGTTTAACAGCAACATGTCACAAGGCTGGTCTCTTCAACAACGCTGAGCGCATCATCATCACCGGGCTGTACACAAACCTTGTAGATCTTGACCATCCAGTCGTATAAGCTGTCGTTGACCAGCTCCACCGAAAAGAGCTGGTTCTTGTAGTTGTCTGACTTATAGATATGCCTGAAAACGAAAGCAACAATTAACCATATTAATCGTGATGAGAGAGAAGAGACGGCATTCGTACTTCAGTTCTTTCATCAGTCGATCACTAGCTTGGACGGTGCCGTGTGGCGCGGACGGTGCTCCGCCAGACGTTCCCAATGAGTGTCGCTCGAGGTTCGCTTTCTTCACTCGTTCCAGAGCGGCCTGACCTTGTTCGTCAATGCCTGTAAAAGAACACAAAACGCTGAAAAAAGAAAGCTTCCATGAAAGTTTCCTGAGTCGCTGTCAGAACTGACTCCCACCTTCGTCTTCCTGCGCGTCCATCTTGTCGTGGTTCGAGTAAATGGACTGCGCGGACATCTCCACCGGATAATCGTCGTCGTCCCCGTCGGCGTCCATCATCTCATTCGGGTCCTCCATGCTCTCGTACTCAGGCTCGGCGTCACCGCCAACGGCAGCGTACTCATTCTCATAAACCACCTTCAGGAGTTCCACCTCGGCCGGGAGTTCCACGCCAAAGAGGCTACAGAGGCTGGTCAGCATGCTGGTTACCTGGGGGAATATGTGGTTCTGCTGGCCGGTCGTGTTGCTCAACGTCTCCAGCAGGCCCGTGATCTGCGCGTTGTCGCTCTCCGAACTCCAGAGCGGCTGGAATGACAGATTCAAAATTAACACTACCGTCGGTCATGGACCAAGCGAAATCAAGATTGACCAGATACAGATTTTTAAAACCAACCCACTCAAACCAACAATCCTGAGCCCAATTAACAAACACGGAATCCAAATCAAATCCAATCAGGCCTCTTCTGATTGGCTTCAATTCTGCAAAACTGTTCTTTTTCATCCGAGAATAATGATTTCTACGTGAGAGCTTAGAGGCCATACAAGCTTGAGTCAGTTGAGGATGCTAGTCATGTAAAAAAGTTCTTGAGCCAGGAAAGTGGTTCATTTGAACAATCACGGCAGAAAAAAGAAGAGCCTTAAACTTATCAAAATTTTAACCAAACAAAATCACCCCTCCCAGTTTAATCGCAACGCATGCTTCGTCGCGAGTATCAGGCAAGCAGCACAAAAGCATACAATCAACCAATCAAGCGATGCACTGTTATTAAAAATGGCAAGCAGCATACAATCAAACAATCAAGCTATACACTGTATTAAAAAAGGTTAAACCAGTCAATTAAGCCATCGCCCTCATTTACTTAACTGCTAATCGACCAATCAACCGAAAGCGTACAGGGCACAAATCACTCACCGCCGATTTGGGGAAATTTTCCGGCAGATTGCAGTGAATGTCGAAGGTGGCAGCGGGGGAGGCGCAGAAGCGGACGTGCACCTCGTCGATGTTGGCGGAGCGCAGCTGAAAGACGGGATGTGAGCGCGGGAAGAAGCCTTCAATCTTCTTGAGATCGTCTTTGAGTTTAGCCATGATGTGTCTTGGCTTGATGTCGCGCTTCCGCTGTCTCCTTGGCACTCTATCGATCGCCTGCGGAGTAGCAGCTGTTGCAGCGTGCAGCGTGCAACCTTGACGCGGGATATATCGCCAGACGTGTCGTGTCTCTTCTCTCCCAACTTGGTGAGACGTCAGTCAGACCCAATCAGGTTATCCACTTGCGCACATCAACCTGAGAAACACAAACAGAAATGATGGTACACAAAGAGGGAAAAGAACATGCCTCCCTCTTCCGAGGTCGTTGAACTGGAGATTTTTGATTTATGACAAACAAACCCAACCAAATTTGAAGGAGCTCCTCAAGAGTAAGCTGAGCCATATTTTCGGGTGATACGATAAAGGAATTAATTTCTGAAATGTACTTTTATTCTAGTGATGTGACGGGTGAGTGAAAATGAAATTCTTTTCCTCCAAAGTTGAATAATACGCACCTGTGTTGGGGGGACTTTTAACGGCCCAGTCCGCTGGGTCCTCCTCAGGGGCGATTGAAATTGCTGTGAAAAAAGATTCCGGAATGACGAGGACAGAAAAAAGGGCCGAGATTGCTTAGGTTGGAAAGGACGACAAGTAATCTGCAATTTCTGCAAGTGCTTTGTTCGTGAAAATCGTCATCATCACAAATAGGCAAACGTACCATTCGTACGAGACAAAAATTCCATACGTATCCTGCCTTGCGTATCGTTTGCATTCTGAGCGGCATCAGTTGATTGACCGATCACAGCGAAAGAGCTGATGCAAACGTATCCATTTTAGCGTGCGGAAGCGCGATTGATCGGGTGATTTTACTGCATGCGGGACGTACGCGCGACGTGCAGTACTCACTGTGAGGTCTGTGTTCGTTTTTCCCTATTTTTTCGTCCCCTATTTTTCTTGCAAAGGTACAGTTATACATTATCCTCCACCCCAATTCTGACGGATTTTTATCTGAAATCCAAGCGGAGGGCTGCGACTCCGTGAAAAGTAAGCAAGCTTGAACGAAATTCGCAAACTTACAGTTTTTGCGTAATTTTCACGCAGGGGCGCGCACAGACAGAGCGGCCCCATCTGGTTGAAGTGCGGTCGCCCGTAGGCGTGGCTTATTTAACCAGGCTGGACCCCCTGCGAAATATTCCTCAATGCGCTCCTGTATCCCCTTGCCCTATTTTTGTTCTTGCATTTGTCTTCACTCCCCGTGGGGGAAATTTACTTTGTTAAAGAGAAAATGTTCTTTGCAGGGAAATTATGGCACCGGATACGGGGAGTCCCGAGAAATCACAGCAACGCGCACCGTATACCAGCATCCCCAAATCCAGCATCTACCCCGTATGTATAGATTGATTGATTGATTTGATTGATTGATTTGATTGATTGATCGATATGATTGATATGATTGATTGATTGATTTGATTGATTGACTGATGAATTTGGATTTCTCAGGATGAACATGGCCAATTCGCCGACCCGAAAGTGCACAGTGTCAAGGACTACACGAGATGGGGTATACCGTTCCCTTCGGTGGAGAGTCCTGCCTACAACGGGATGGAACGAGTGCGCCAGTGCTTGTACAAATTAGTGGACGCGCCGGTCCGCTTCGTCCGGGAGCGGATTGTCCTTCCGATGCAGGCTAAAAACAAACCGCACGTTTACTATCACCGCAAGTTCGCGCGGGTTCCCAACATTGATGAGTGTGAGGAGGGAGACTTGGGCTGCTACTATGAGGCCAATGAGCAGTACAAGCGCGATAAGTAAGAATATGAGCGCCCCCTTTTCAAACGGAATGTGATGCACTTTACGTGGCTGGTTGATTGATGGATTGCGGTGAATTAAAATAGTTTGTTATGCGAATGCCTCGTTTCATTCAACGTGACGTGGCCTGGTGTCTAGTGGGTGATCGATTAATTAATGAAGATGCCGAGATAGATCATTCTAACTCTTTATGCATATTAACCGCTGCAATTTGCTGCAGCGTGAAAATAACGAATTACTGTACTAGTCGTAAAATTTTTTCACTAGAGTTGTCTAGAGGCTAGAATAAAAAATCTCAAAATTTTATGCGTACATTATTTTGTCGTGTTGTTAAAGTTAGCTTAATTAACTAGCAAGTGTATGTTATACACTAAGAAAGGCGGAGCTCGCGTATTGATAATTGGGGCAATGGGCAAGGACGTCACGTCAGACACACGGACAGCGCGTCGCCCACCCACACGGCGTGGGCGAGGCCGGACATCAAACCGGCCACCAGCAGAGATGAATGCAGCGCTGCGTGACGTCATACACACAGCGCGTCGTCCTCGCCCACGCGCCCACGCGGACCGTACACGTGCCCATGCGTACGCGTGGGCGAGGCCGGACATCAAACCGGCCACCAGCAGAGCTGAATAAGAAATGCTTCGCTCGCTCCGCATGATAAATAGATAATAAATGAATAAGTAGGTGAAAAAGTTATTTTAATTATTTAATAAATTAAAGTTAGCTTAATTAATAAATAGATAATAAATGAATAAGTAGGTGAAAAAGTTATTTTAATTAATTAATAAATTTGGCTTGGTTAATTTAGTTGAAAATTCTTGTTCGCACTCACCTTCTGGAAATATGTCGGTTTTGCTGGACAATGATATCCACAATGTGCGCACTTTCCAGGGAGGTTGACGGTGAGATTGTGAATATTCTCCGTAAGCGGAAGGATGAATGCGTGCAATACGAGCGCGAGGACTGGGCGAAAAACTGCGCCGAAGCGATGGAGGAATATGAGCACAACTACACCAACTTCTTCATCCGCTACGGCGAGCTCGGCCACTTCACCAGCGTGGTCGACGCGTACATGAAGCAGAAGCACCGACTGATCTGGGAGCGCCGCAATCCCGACAAGGTGGACTTTATGTACGCCAAGGAGCGGCAGGCCGTCGGCAAGTACATCTTTCCCGTCAAGCCGGGCTTCATGGACTCGCCCACTGTGCCGGACAATTCGCGCGCGGTGCTACATCGCACGGTGGCACCCGGAACCGGCGGCACGCTGGTCCACGACCCGGACTCGCCGCAGGACGCGAGCAAGCATTTCGGCAAAAAGTACAATCAGAAGGATTACCAGGGCAAGTTCGAGTCTTAACTTTGTGGGGATTTCTGTGTCTTCTGTGTGCATTTTCAGCCTTTCATGTGGTGGTGTGACTATTATTATTATGTGAACCTAAGTTAGTTGTTGCTGTCTCGATATCGCAAAAATACAGACAGAGCTGTGCGACTGCGGGTGTTACTACTGGTATGTTGTACTGTACTAGCAGTTTGGAATTGTGATTTGACGCTCAGGAGTCTTTGACTGGGTTCGCGCCTCGGCGGCCACTGATTGTACACTGAATTACTGTATTGCATCGTGGAAGTGGTGGGAGCGGCGTTCGTTTTGAATGATGTTCCCAAGCATGAAGCGAATGCCGCTCCCACCACTTCCACGATGCACTACAGTACCGTATGCTCGCGATCTCAAGGGACAGCTAAGCCCCGCCTCCTTAGGTATGCCCCTGCACTCGATTGAACGTTCAATTTGATTCACTCTTCTCTGATTGGCTCATTTCGTACAGCTTACTCGTTGTGCTCGATTGATTGATTGTACAGTCGTGCTTCTCCATATATTTCTCCCTACATTAGTAATTTGGTGAGCGGCACTGAATAGGCACGGTCCTGGTTGGTTAAAATTTACGGGTAGGCAGAAAAGTGTCCCTTGAGATCGCGAGCATACGGTACATTTCATGGTTGTATCCCATCCTCTCGTACTCGTGGGTTTGACCCATGGATTTTGGCCAAGTTTGGAGGGAGCCTCAGTAAACACAGATCGTTTTGCCCAGGTAGGTGGCAGGAAGAATTCGGCGGCATCGGAATTTGGACCTTCCTACTGTACGCTCCCGATCTCAAGGGTCGATTATGCCCCACCCCCACTGATTCACATCAAGCGTAAGCGGATCGTTCAATTCCGTTCACTTGTCCGTGGTTGGCCCGTTGGTTTTTGCCAAACAGGCTATGCTACCTTGATTGATTGAAATGATGATTTCGGTTTCAAAATTTTGAAGTCAATATTTAAGTGAATCTGAATGAACAATCATGCGAGCGACGGAACGTGTTTCGGGCCGAACCTCAAATCGACCCTTGAGATCGGGAGCTTCTTACTAAATTTTGTTTCGATTTATTTATATAGTGAAGTAAAATTGGCCAAAATGCGCATTTTATTTTATTGTAAATTAAAGCGATTTTTAATTTAATTTAAAATCAGACGTCCGGTCAGGTGTTGATTTTAAATTTAGTTTGCATAAACTGTAAACCATTTTCAATATCAGAGGTATTTTTAACTCAAATTTGATTTAAAATACCGGTAAACAGCTGTCTTATTTTAAATTAAATCCCTTTTTATTTAACTTATGATTAGACATTGGCTAATATTTAATTTAATTTAGATTCCGCATTTATGGATTTAAACAACACTGCTGTCTACAGCTGTGGCACGATTTCTCGACGAAAAACGTTAATCGGAACATCGCCACAATAACATGTGTTCCGATTAACGTTTTTCGTCGAGAAATAGTGCCACGGCTGTATGCAGCTCCTACTTGCTGGACCGCTTCAAGTGAACTGAATTGAAATGAACCACCGAGCTAGACCGGGGTGGTGCGACTGACAAGCCGTAAAATCTGCCTCGATTGGAATGCATGCACACGGCCTCAAGCGTGCAGAACTGGAAATCGGGTGCGCAGAATAAAGGTCTGGGAGGGCTAAAAATTCGCATGGTCGTCTTTTTTGTTGTTTTTTTTGGGACCGTCGTCCAGTTCAGATTATTATAACTATTCCGGACTAGTCTTTTACCTTTTAGTCGGTCGGCAGTCTCCACGGTTGATTTGGCATTCCACAAACTCGCTCCTCGGACAGATCGCTTTTGTGAATTTCATTCTGCTGAATCGAAGTTGTCCGCGTTCTTTTCACACAAACACATTCGTCTTGCACTTTAGTACGTTATGGAAGACGACGGGGCGAATTTTTCCGGGAGCACTGGCGAAATTTTTCCCACCTTAGAGGCTAACGGAACTGCGACGGGAGAAGTACTGGCCGAAGTCTCAGACTCCCCTTTCGCAGCGGTGAGTTCCACTGACAAAGATGGAAATGCTGCCTCTTCGTGGATGGGTTGATTGATTGATCTGCACACATTTTTCGCTGAATTGATTGACTAAGATGGCAATGCTGGCCCTTCATGAATGGGTTGATTGATTGATCTGCACACATTTTTTGCTGAATTGATTGACTAAGATGGCAATGCTGGCCCTTCATGGATGGATGGGTTGATTGATTGATCTGCACACATTTTTTGCTGAATTGATTGATTAAGATGGAAATGCTGGCCCTTCATGGATGGATGGGTTGATTGATTGATCTGCACACATTTTTTGCTAAATTGATTGACTAAGATGGCAATGCTGGCCCTTCATGAATGGGTTGATTGATTGATCTGCACACATTTTTTGCTGAATTGATTGACTTGATTTGCCAATGTGAGAAAATTGTGATGACTGATCGACCGACCGCTCCAATGTAATTGTTTTTCAAATAGATTCTCACTTCTTTTGTGTAAGCTGTTTTTCTAATGTCACATAATAACAATGACCGTTTTGATGCTACTGCTTCGATTCGGTTATTGCGAATGTTTGGTCGTTGATACGGCGTCTATACTTTGATTGATTGGTTGATGGGCATTGTTTGGTCGTTGATACGGTGTACATACGTTGATTGATTGGTTGATGGGCTATGTGTTGTTCTGTTGTTTGTGTTATTACTGCACCCTTATGGACCCTTGCAAATGCAAATACGTTTTCCAGTAAGTAGAAAAAATCTGTAATTTTTAGGCACCCACTTGTTTGGTGTTGACCGACGATGTGCAGAAGATCTTCCTCAAAGGCTCCGACCTGATTGTGGGGACCAGCATGAGTGATATCCAGACCTTCTTCCAGAAAGTCATCGCCGAAGCTCAGCTGGGGTGAGTTGCTTCGTTTCGTTTCATTTTATGGTGGCAAAAATATGTTTTGTTGTTGTAGAATGGAACAAACCGCCACGAAGACCGTAATGATGGATTTCTCTCGCCGGCCCACCGGAAACGCCCGCAGCTCAGGACTTCCCAGTGCGTTTTTATCCATGCAAAGGACACTAGATTCAAAGCAGTATCATTCGCATCGGTATTTTTTTATTGTGTGGGGGATTTTTAGGTGCTTCCACCAATGCCTCTAAACCCGACCGTTATCCCATTCCCTTTACTCCACTCCGGAAGACCAAGGCCGGTGAGTGTTGCACCCTGTGTGAATAGAAGCAAACTTTTAACTACCTGTAATACCTTTTTTAATTTTAATTTTGAATTCAAGTTAAATTAAAAATCAGCACGAAACCAAAGCGTGATTTTTTAAATTACGTTTAAAAATCATTTAATTGAACTGCCACATGTACTAGTAATTTCTATTGAAGCTTGCCAAAAATAAAATAAAAGCTTGGTTTAGGTTAAACGACAGTCTAAGACTAAACTAAAGGGTTATCAACTGGTTTGTAATTGACTAAATAGCTACGAAGTTCGTCGGTTGATTGGTTGGTTGGTTGGTTCTTCGTTGATTGGCTGGTCGATTGGCTGGTTGATTGGTTGGTTGGTTACTTCGTTGATTGGCTGGTTGGTTGATTGATTGGTTGATTGGTTATAGTTCCTTGTGTCAGCGATAGGCTTGCATCGTACCTAAAATTCACGTAGTGTAGTTCCTCCCACAGCTGCGGCACGGTTAAAAAAATCCTACAATGAGGTCGAACCGGAAGTCACCCAAGAAGTGAGTTCCAAAGTTGAACATATTGACGAGTTTGTCGTATAATGATTTCACGCGGTTCTTCCTTCTAGCCCGCCACCGAAGTCGACATGGAACGGAGTGAAATCCCCCTGGACGCCATTAAAGTGTACCTCAGCGAGAAGAAATACTTCCCCGGCTGGAATCCCAACTCCAAGCGGAACCTCCGAAAGCGCTGTGACGACTTCGTCCTGGAGCATGGGCAGCTGTTTTACCGGACGAAGAAGGGCAAGAAGGTCCACTGCGTGGAGGATCGTGCGGAACGAGTCCGGCTGATCTGGCAGCAGCATTCGTAAGCCTTGTTGTGTTTGCATTTTGTTTATTTGCTCACATGCCCAGCGAATTCCTGTACGCTTTTTAAGGATTGACCATCGTCGACGCGATCGTCTCTTCAGCACCCTCCGGGACAAGTACTACTGGAAGGGCATGCTGAATGACGTGAACCGCGTGGTAATTCGGTCCTCGATTTTCTTCTCTGGATGTTCAAGCTTTTGAGTCGGTTCTGCGATTTCAGCTGGAATCTTGTGAGTATTGTGCCAGGATCCGCGACGATAAAGGACCGCGGGAGCGTGAGCCGGAGGAGATCGAGCTCGCCAAGCTGAAGTACCAACAACGGATGGCCCGACAGGCTGAACAGTCTGCCAAGCCCAAGCGGCCGAAGAAAAGTACACCGGCAGAGGTGCTGGAGATCTCGGTGGCCAATCATCCCGGCACGGAGGAAGAACCGACGGCGTCACAGCTGGCGAAGCAGCTTACTTTCAGCTGGGAAAAAGCATAACACATTTCAAATTCGTCTTCATTTCATTTCATTTCATTTCCTCTTCGTCTATTAATGCGGTCTCTCTCTTATTAAGATCGAATTTTCAGCCCCTATTGTGGCTAGAGATGCACTTACATGCCTTCGATGCACTTAATTCTTTTATGCGGGCTTCTTTTGCCCGCTAAAAAGGGACGAAATTCTTTCTCGTACCCTCATGAAATTTACATTTCTTTTCCTCGTGGAACTTGCGCACCTCTCCGGGGAAAGCTCCGCGTTTTTTCGAAACACATAATTCGCTGCTTGACTTTGTGCCCTCGACTCTTAGTTTGCTCTGACATATCTCAGCGAATTTGAACGTGCGTGAATAAAGTGAGCCCTGAACAGGCTTTGCGTGGTGGTGTGCTCCCGATAGGCGACGTGTGGTTGCACATGTATCGATCCCGGAAGCGCCGCACAGGATGAAGCTGTAATGTGTTGGGCACTGGAAGAGTGCAACCGCGCTGTGTGTCTGGGAGTGTACTGTGCGGCTGTGTCTGTCTGGGAGTGTACTGTGCGTCTGTGTCTGTCTGGGAATGTACTGTGTGTCTGGGTCTGTGAGTGTGTAGCTCTACTTGTACATGTAAATGCCCCCACTCGTTGATTCCTCACACACGAGGGACAGTTTTATTCCCCGTTCAATGGCATTCCTCATGTAACAGCTGTTTTCGGTGGTGGCGGAAAAAATGCCTCAAAAAATGGAGGTTTTCGAGGAGTTCCTTCAGAAAGTGGCCAAGGAGGTCAGCAGTAAAGGCACGCCTGCGGAGAGCCATGCTGCCGCAAAACTTTGCCCGGATATCCTTGGTGAGAATTGGTTAAAATTTTATTCGTGTCCCTTGTTAAGCAAAGTTTTAAACTCCATTTCGTTGACAGGTCAACTAATGCAACGGAAGAACGCCTTTTCCGGGGAAGTGGACCTGACGTTCATACAGAAGATCTTCCAGCTGTTGCGGATTTGTTTCTACTCCGATCAGACACGTCTGCAGCTGCTGGGACTGACTTTCATGCAGGTCAGAGTTGCGACTGAAAAGCGAATGAGTTTTTCAGGGGAACTTTTTTGTGCGTGACTGTGATCGTTTGGTTCGGACAGAAATGTCTGGAGGATGAACGGTTCAATCCGAAGAACTTCACCGGTGACGCGAGGAAGGCCTTCCCGACCATGTTCGTGGACGCGCTGTCGGAGCTGTGTCTGGAAGGGACCGATGAGATTGCGGTGGAAATATTACGGGTGAGTTAACTGATGAGTCGGTCGAGGGCGAATTAGTTGTCTCTTATAAGGATTCCTCGTTATTTTTAGGTGTGTCTGAATTTCACATGTCAACCGCTGTGGATGCAGGACCCATATGCTGTGATGAAGATTGTGACGGTGAGCTGAAAGTTGTGCCACCGATAGCTATTGGATTAATGCAAAAACGATGGGGTTTTTCAGTTCTGCATGCATTGCTCGGGACTGCGAAGGTGCCAGAACGTGAAAATCGCGGCATCTGCCACAAACGTCCAGGCGGTCACATCATTCTGCACGGCGGTCTTGAATGAAAGTAGGTTACTTGGGGCTTAATAAAAAATGGACTGGCTGTACGATCGCATAGACAGCCTAGTAAACATACCTCAGATAGATTGACAAGACCATAAACAGACAATCAGGCAGATAGACAGACAGACACAGACAGACAGACAGACAGACAGACAGACAGACAGACAGACAGACAGACAGGCGGACAGACAGATATCGATACAGAGCAATAGACCGAAGTCACTTAGAAAGAAGGCGAAAACTAACAGGCAAACAGATAGTCAGACAACAGTTCGACCAATAGCCCATTTTCATTCGCTTCAGGAAAACTGAACTTGTTAATTCATTGATTCATGCTTGTTGCTTTAGGTGTCACATCGGATTCGGTACTCCCGTCTGACTTCCAGATAGTATTAACCTTTGTTGGGGATAATTTGGAAAATCTTCAAAAGTAAATCACCTTCCCGTAATATGTTTTCTACATCACTTTGTCAAAAGGCCCCTTAAGCAATTTATTTTCTCAGCTTTTCGGAAGACCCAAAGGGTATTGAAGTCCTCAGAACCACATTGCTTTCTATCTATACCATCCTACAGAACACATCGAAAACAGTGCAACATCATCCGCAGTTTCAGGAATATGTCTGGTGAGTTCGTGTTGACATTACTCGTACTTATCTCTTGGCTTTGTCATCAAATTTATTTTCATTTGTGCTTTCAGGAGAAAAATTACCCCAGCCCTGTGCCACTGGCTGGGAAAGCCGGCGGAAATGTACATGCAAACGGTGGCGCGACAGGTCCAGGCCGCTGCCGGACTCGTATCCATTGCTGACATGGACATGATTGAGATCAAATTAATTTCGCAGTGCGTGAATCTAGTACCGCACAAGTCTCTTTACATCGCTCACATTTTGGTGTTTTCTAATAATGATAGCTGTCGGTGTATGCAGGATTTTTCTGGATCTCGCCAAAACGTATGCTCGCACCGACTCCATGCGGTGCGTTCTAGGATCGCTACTTCAGCGAATGATGTCGGTAGCCTCCGTCCGGCAGCGACTTTATACTCTCAATAGTTTAGCGGAGGTAAACTAGATCTTATTGAAATTTGGGAATTATTGCATCGACTATCTGCATGTTGCAGTTGCTCAACTCACCAGAATTTCTGAGTGATTTGGAAGGACCAAACAGTCAGGGAAACCTTCCGGATACTTGCCTTGTCGCAATGTGAGTTCCATCTTAAACAGTGATTATCTTGTCATCCGTCTGTATGTCTGCCTGCCTGTCTGTCTGTCTGTCTGTCTATCTGTCTGTCTGTCTGTCTGTCTGTCTGTCAGTAGTGGTAATACGAGAGTTCTGGCACAATTTCTGGCACAATTTTATTTCCAACAAAAATAATATTTTTTATGTAATTCTTACTATTTTAAAAATTAGCTATTTTAGGGTCAAAACCTATCTAAATTAGTATAAACTAGCCTATTTTCATTAACCATTTTTTTCAAAATTGCTCAAAACCCCTTTTTCGCGTTTTCGCGTTTTCGTCTGTGAGCTCACAGACGAAACACCTCATTTTGACCATATATTGGAAAAAGTAAAAAAACAAAAAAAAGTTGTGGTCTGAACTGGTGGTGTGCTGTGCGTTGGAGAGAGTGTATGTGTGTTGTATTAAACAGCCCGCATAGAGAACCACAATTCAAAGTTTACATCATTCTCTAACAGATTACTTCGGTCGAATTCCAATAGCTGTCCTGTGTTGTAAAATAGCTTCAGAGTACCAGTAAACTGACTATGTGGTGACACATCAACTCCCACAAAGTCATTACTTGAGATAATTATGTAATCACTATCATCTTTACCATCCATGAGTACCAGTAACCCTACTATATTTGAAATATTAGTGTTATTGGAGGTGATGTGCCTCACCATTCCACTGTTTACAATATTAGGTAGAGTAACGTATACTAACTCTTTTCTTCCTGACTTACTCCAAAATGTTTTAGCAATGTAAGTGCCGGCTTCATATATTTTTTTCTCGAACCCCGTGTGTAAGATCGGACTATCGTCTCTGAATTCTATTTTGTAATTTGTCAGAACCTTTAGCTGAAGAAATCGTTTATCCTCATTGTAAACACTAAACTGTCCACTTCCTACTATTGCTTTATTAAGAGCTACAAGTAGTGATTCTATATTTCGATAGTTATCAGTCTTTACTTCTCTGTTAGTAATGTTAGCACCATGATGGATAATAATTTTATTCTCAGAAGAAAGCAGTGTATTGTGATTGCATCTCATATATCCATTATTAATATCACACACATACTTTTTATTGTCAGAAAACTTCCAGCAAACTTGTGTGTCTAAAAGCTCCCCCACCCCTTTGTCTGAAGTAGAGGCAAACCCAAACTTGAAGTTGTCCACGACATAGCTCGCCATTTTTTATTTACCCTCCTATATAGCTATAAAAAAAATCATGAACACTTTCATCGTAACAGATAAGAACGGGGAAAAGTATGAGGTGACTAGTACTTCTTATACCTCTGCAGCAAAAACTGTTGCAAAAGAAATACTTGATGACGAACAGCAGATGACTTTCGAAGTTACAGGTAAAAAGTTTACAAAGGTGATAGATATAAAAAAGAAGTCGGAAAAGTTGTATATTCAGAAGGGAGCAGGATGGAATCAGACTATTAAAACACAAGCAGGTAGTGGTGCTCTTCGTTCAAGCAATAAAAAAGCTACTAAAATCAATGCTACTAATACAAAAAAATCTTCATCAGTTAGGTATAGTGGTAATACAAAAACTCTTAAGGGTAAGAATCATAAGGAAGCATTTCATCACAAATTAGGCAATGGATTTGTGCCAGAAGATTTCCAGCTACCCGAGAATCCTTTACAACCAATCAAAATAAATAAAATACCTCATCAATATTATTTAATCCCTGATAAACAAACAGGAGGATTTTTACCATTTCTTGCTGCTTTGATTCCGGCTGGAATAGCTGCGGCTAAAGCAGCGGCTCTTGGTGGGGCTACTGCTCTTGGTGGATATGCAGTCAATAAGATGGTTAGAAATAAGTAGCTTCTTAAAAGAACATTTTTTTTGCTTCCTTATAGTGTAAACACAACTTACGGTAAAATGGAGTCATCATCATTTTCGAGGCTTTATCCTGAGATAAGCGACTTTAACGATATTCTTGAACAGTTCCGAATTTTCGTTAGAGATTTGAAAGAAGTGAAAAAAGAGGATAAGGAAACAATCGATGTCAAGCTTAAGAGATGCCGTCTCACGACTGAGAAACTTGCTATGTCGCCTATTAATCGTTTTGAGTATTTGAATCAAACATGCAACATCATTGAAAACCTTTTTGCTGCTATTAAAAAACCGAAACGATTGAAAAATATTGATCTAATATTGATTGGTATATTTCAGAAATACTGCAAGATGCTGAACGAGAAAATATATCTTATTGCAAATGATACGAAACCTATCACCCAACCTTCTGCTCCGATTGAAAGTAGTCCAAGTATTTACCCAGAGATTTAAATTTATAAGTATAAAAAGCAAAAATGTCTTGCACACAAGTCTTGGTAAGCCAATTACAAAGTTCGAAAGAGGAATATGTTTCAGAAAATAAGAATAAAGACCTCGGTATAACGCTATCGTCAAGTAATTCACTCAAAAATGTACAATGCTTAGACCCACTATCAATGACAACATCTGATGAACTAATAACGCTAAAGATAGATACGCAAAAAATTAAGCCTGTTTTAGGTAAAGGATTAAAATATGAAAACGAACAAATCATTTTGCCACTAAACTCAAACGGAGGATTGTCAAAAAGCAACGGTCTTTCCATCGTATGCGAACCACCTCTTTATCTCACTAACAACAAACTCAGATATGTAGAAGCAAGTACCCCCAGCGCATGTAGATTTATGCTTGAAACCATCATAACGCAATCGAAATATACTTATAGTCCTGGCAAGTCATTAGGACCAGCAAACGTTTTCACTAAATCAGGATTTCTTTACAGTCAGAAAGATTATGGTATGGGTGAGGATTCCAAACTAGTAACTCTAAGCGGTATAAAGATTGCAGCAATTAAAACTGTTTCTATTTTTGCACAACTTAAAATGAACGGAGTCACAATGATTAAATTAATTAGTCAATATCCTACTACTTTTCATGCTTTTAATCATAATGTCATATATGAGAAGTCATTTTTGGCGATTGAAAAGTTCTATACCTTTAACCTCATCCACACAACAAAAAAAGATGAAATTATTACTGCTGTTTTCAAAATGTCAGATAATGCTGAGATTAAATGTTTGTTGCTGTTAGAGGAGCTATTTCCTTAGCAGTAATACTAGCAACATCATTAACAACTAATAACTCGTATTCTTTATACAGCCTTCTTACGTTAGTTTTAGTTTCAATGTTTTGCAATCTAAAGCGATGTTTAACCCGTTCAACCACTTCATATAACTCCGTACTATACCGCAATCGATCACCTTTATCAAATGTCTTTCTGTAGAGTGAAATACGTACTTTATTTCCAACTTTAATTTTAGGCTCAATACTAACGTACTCCTGCTTGTTTTCATCCTGGTTATTAAACACATCTATTGGTATTGCTTTTATTGTAGAGTGAAAAGTGTTATTATAGTTATCTTGTATGTCTGGCAGCACTTTGTACCATGCTCTCAAACCTGTGGCGGTTCGCCACTTTTGAATCATCTGTGCCACTGTTCTATTTACTCGCTCTACTATTGCGTTTTTGTTTATCTCATTAGGGTCAGAGAAGTAGGTGGTTACATTATTTTTTTCACAGTAATTGTTAAACTGCTTTGTATTAAACTCATTGTCTGCGTTTATGCTTTGAGGTTTACCCATGTGTTCAAACATCTTTTCTAGATTTGCCATAATAGTAGGAAAACGTCGGTTGGTCATTGGAATAAGTTGCAAGTAGCGAGAGTAGACATCAATACATACCAGTATGTACTTATAGTGGTTGAACATAAAGCGATCATAAATCATCACATCTATTTGGTAATTCTGCCTAGGAAAGTACGCGTTGACTGTATTAAATTTCTTTGGTTTTCTAGATTCCTTATTGACTTGGTTAGTGTACTGATTTTCAAGATATTTTTGTATCTCTATAGAAGTTAAATCTTTATTGTCCAGTTTATGTTTTAGCTTAGATACTGACTGGTAGCCGGTTTTTGGATCGTAGAAAAGACTTTTGAGATTCATGGCTTTAGATAATACCACAATGACTTTCTTAACTGAAACTGCAACCAGAGCTATTTCAGATACATGTAAAGATTACTGCAATCAGCAAACTGTTAATAGCTGGAGTAATGCGAGTTTGGGTATAGCTGAAATCTTATTTACCTCACTAAATATCATAATTAACTTTATTGTATACAAAAAAATAAATGTAAGTAATCGTCGTAATAATGTTTTCAATCGAGAAGCATTGTTTAAGAATGATGTCTAGTAACTGTTTTAGATCGAGTGTTAGTTATCATAAGTTTCTTAAATTTAGCATAGAGATAAATTGCAATTACGATTGACAAAAGTATTATAAGGAAACATCTTATGATAAAACTGAAATCTATTTTAATGATATTTATTCCAAGTTCTGACACACAGTAATTCAACGTATTATTTAAATCTTTTTTATATTCTTCTTCTTTAATTTTTGCTTCCAGATAGCTTCCTAGGCCCTTTAATACCATTTTCCAAAATTTCAAGAAATTTGTTCACTCGTGTCTTTACGTGATCAACTTCACACTGAGGTAATTTTATAGATCCTGGAAGATCAATCTCAACTTCAGATTTATTTTTTTCTTCAAAATAATCCCGTGTTCGTTGTGTTATTGTGTCGATTATTTCGTCTTTTTCTTTTATTATTTGACAGCAATATTCTATATCTGAATTTCTATTTTCTCTCTCTTTTTGTAATAATCTAGCGGATACCAGGTCTGTGGGAAACAGGGGTGCTGTTGTCAAGTCTTGTGATTGTTTCTTCGTCAGTGAGCTGGTTTTTTGTCTGTGTTTGGTTTCCTCCATGTAACTCCTTTTTTATACATATGTTGAATAATGTTAGATACTTATAATAGGTGGTCCTTGAAATCTCTAAATTGCGACAAGTATCTTTGACTGGCAAATTTCCCCTGTCAGAAATTATTGTTTCTTTTATGTGGTCTAAAGAATACCTTTTGTATTGACCAGATACTATATGAGAAAAATAGAGCATGTCAACGGGTGTCAACGGGTGTCAGCATGTGTCAGCGGGTGTTAACGGGTGTTAAGGGATAATTATATAAACACAAAAAAATGTTTTTGTTGTTGTTTGTCAATACATCCTGGAGAAAGTGAGTACTGAAATGTTTCAGATAAAACGTGTTTACACAATTATATATGAGTTTTTAACATTGAATTTATTTTGATGTAGTAATAGCTGTATCGTACACAACACAAACTTTGCCTACAAGAATTAGAAAATGCCTAGTACTGAAGCTCAGAAGCGAGCTCAGAGAAACTACTACCTTAGGTTGAAAGAAGATCAAGAAAAATATAAACTCTACGTTGAAAAAAAGAAACAATACTTTATTCAAAAATTCAAAACAACCGAGGCTTATCAAAGAAATAAAGAGGGGAGCTTACAACGCTACTACAAAAACAAATCTTGTTAATTACATCTTTTTTAAATTGATTTTATTTTTCCAATATATCATACTAGAAATTTTGTTCAGGTTACTTTACAATGGCTGATCTTCGGTTAATTTCTCGTCATTTTGAAAAGATAAGTAGAACAAATGAAAGATTGAAGCGTATTCCAGGATATGAAACAACTACAGTTTCACGAAGAGCTACGACTGAAGAAGTCAACAATTATATTCAAATTATTGAAGACTATGAAAACCGAGTTCAAATAGATAATCTTTTTAAGGAAGCAGAGCAACCACTGGAAGATGAAGTAAATATTAATGTGAAAAGTTTTTATGATCCTTATAGTGTCGAATTAGTGAGTAGCGCTCTACAGAATGCTACCCAAACTTACAGAATCACTCTGAACGCTGTTCCATCAAATAATTTAAGTTATGGAAAGGATTTAGCTAGTCAATACCTTGATTTAGTTCGAGCGCCTGTAAAAGAACGACTAACCAGACAATTTGAAAGAATGCGTGGCTACAAAGTTATATTCACACTTTCTACAATTATGATG
>LRSR01013495.1:0-33604 GCA_001579985.1 Hypsibius dujardini
GAGATGACTTCGGCTGCCGACGACGATCGATCTGACAGTGTGACGACCGGTGCTGTTGAAGTTGAAGGGCTGACCGGGAAAACGGATCGGAGTTATCGGTGTGACGCGGAGTTATCGGTGTGACGGCGATGCTCAACTTGACCAGTGAAAGCAGGACTAGGAATAGGTGAACTTCAGTTCCATTGGAATCGCCCCTGTGGAACTCAAAAATGCCCGGGGTCCCAATCCGCGCTTCATAAGCCCGATGGAACTCAAGATTCTGTAAAAGCATTGGAAAATAGCCAGGAAAATTACGTACACAATGGGAGTCTCAATTTTGTGCTGTCTCAGTTGAGCGAAAGAACCCTGAAAGTCTTAAGAGGCACCACCCAGTGGAATTGGAATCTCGCTGGACAACGGCGACGAACGATGAAATTCCACTCAGCCGGTTTGGAATTGGAATCTCACTGGACAACGACGACGGACGATGGAGTTCCACTCAGCCGGTTTGGAATTGGAATCTCGCTGGACTATGAGGAAGAACGATGGAATTCCACTCAACCGATTTGGAATTGGAATCTCGCTGGACAACGACGACGGACGATGGAGTTCTACTCAGCCGGTTTGGAATTGGAATCTCGCTGGACTATGAGAAAGAACGATGGAGTTCCACTCAGCCGGTTTGGAATTGGAATCTCACTGGACTATGGGGAAGAATGGTGGAATTCCAATTGGATTGGAATCCGGTGGTTCGGAGTGGAATCCCAAGAACAAAGTGCGCACTCGACTAAAATCTTTCGGGAATCAATTCTGACGGGAAAAAAAAAGATTTTGCCCTTCTCGTCTAAATTATCGGACTCCAGACAATCCAAGTTCCCTATTCTGCTGGAATTTCTCTCGCTGGAAGAAGTGCTCCACGGATGACTCATCGGAAAGAACCATAAAAACACTAATAAAAAAACACCTGAGAAATCAGATAAAAAATCACCGGCAAAAACCGGGCGCGCGCAAAATAAAATGAGAAGCCACACGCCACACCAAACACGAATTCCACAGTGGACTTTGCATCCGGTGGGGCGCGTGGATAAACAAGTGGAGACCGGGATCGATGAGTCATCAATCAGTTCAATCAGCTGGTCCCCTTCGCTGTGCATTTCTCGCACAAACCTCACACGTAAACACGTACCCTACTGCAGAGGGTGATATAGGGTGGCAGACTTTAGAAAAAATTAACACGTGAATCGATGAAGCAGATCCGGGACGAAACGGCACAAATATCACAGAGTCGACCGAAAAGTTGTGAAAATTCAACATCAAAATCATGTAGTCAATCAATGCAATCAATCAGCCGAAGGACCGACTGAACAAAGCAACAGCAACGGAAGTGGGGCAACGTTTTCGAAAATCGAGATAACGAATAACTAATTGTTTCACCGCCCAGAATAGGAAAGGTAACGACAAAAACAAAGATGGAGAGCGAGAGAAATAATAATAAAATTCAAATCACGCAGTCAATCAATTCAATCAATTCAATCAATCAATCAAAGCAATCAATCAATCAATGCAAGCAATCAATTCAATCAATCAATGCAATCAATCAATGCAAGCAATCAATTCAATCAATCAGTGGAAGGATCGATGCCTATTTGATCACTCAAACTATCAAAACAGCGATAAAAATTAAGTTAGAAAAATTTAATCGAATTTTCATCGCGTACCTCTTAAAAGGGTTGAAAGAAAACTTTGGGTCGAATATTATTCCAGAATCAGTGACGTGATGGAGAAGATGGCCTCCTTGAGGGATGGGGAGAGTGGAGACGAGTCCGAGTGGATGGGGCAGGTGCTTTTAGGCCTGTGGAAGGAGAAGGAGAAGGAGGAGAAAAGAAAAAAGGGGTCGTCGAAAGAAATGGGTCGGAGCGAGAAAAGCCCCGTCGACTTGCTGCTGCGTGAAGTGAAGGGATCTTGAATGGCAACAAAAAGTTAAAACTGCAGCTGCTGCAGCAGCAGCCAGACACGACAAGCCGCTGCCGCCGTCAGCTGGTCCACTCCGCCGTGTTTGTCCGCCGAGTGAACGGAACGGACGCCAACGCGTCTTCCGCTATACCAGCGATTTTTATTTAGGAAGTAAACTTCTTCTCCTTTTTAACCGAATTTCAATACTGTTGTTGCTTTAATTTTAAAATTTGACTTCAAAATTCTGTTGAGAAAAGTTCTAGATTTAAATTGAGCGAAATGTTTGGTGTTGGAAAGAAAAGCGAGCGGCGCCCGCTCGGCGGGATTTGAGCTAAGTGTGCTAAGCCACGCCTGCCAAACGGTGGAGCCAATTGAAATCGTCAGCATGAAACACGCTGACCTTCCCGCCCACTTTCAAGGTATTACGTCATTCTCTCTCGCGCTCTCTTTTCTCCCTCGCTGCCACACTGCTGACATGCTGAATAAGACCATTTGTGTCCAGTGGCTATCAAATGTCAGAAACCCAAGGCCACGGACGAAAAAAAATACAAACTCCACCTGGCTGGGTAAACAGCACAAATGCATTGCACACACACACATAAAATTGCACGCATACTAGAGATACACACGTGGCAAAAACTCTGCGCTGACCGAATCGAGCACTTTAGCTCGGGGCTGTGTCGATCGAGTGTAATGGCTTAACTCAGTTAGCGCGTGGTTTTTGCCACGTGTGTATCTCCGTATTGCAACGCTGTACACACGTGGCCAAAACCCTTGCGCTAACCGAATCGAGCACTTCAACTCGAGGACTGTGTACAACAGCCATTCAACGAGCGTAATGGCTTAAATCGGTTAGCGCACGGTTTTTGCCACATGTGTTCCGTATTACAACGCTGTACACACGTGGCAAAAACCCTTGCGCTAACCGAATTAAGCACTTCAACTCGACGACTGGGTAAAACAGCCATGCAACGAGTGTAATGGCTTAACTCAGTTAGCGCAAGGTTTTTGCCACACGTGTACTAATTAATGATCAAACCGAGAAATCGGAGATTGTTCTAATTAATTAACTGTTTCATCCGAGTAGCTAAAAAAGACCAACGATTTTTTTTAAATTCACGCTTGTCTTTGCTCTCTTCCGGTTGATCGGTTATGTCCAATATCTTCCCATAGAATCTGACCTACTTTAGTTATGCATTCAGTACATGCAAAATAATCGCAAAAATCGAAGATAATGCAGATCTAGATTGCTAATTTCCTGGGGACTTCAAAAAATTCACTCATTTTACGGGAGCTTTCTAATAATGTAAATTTGATACAAAGTGAAACAATAAACGCCGAAGCGCGGTTCAACAAAAGTTCCTTTAATGATCGAGCAATTGATTCATTGATTAACATCACATTAGCAGCAATCAAGCAATCAAGCAATCAAGCAATCAAGCAATCAAGCAATCAACGCCTTTTCCCGTCGTTGTTATCTCCGATCACGTCACGTGTGTGACGTTCTTAAACGGATTTGCGTGGACACCTTTCTCCTGCCCGACACAATTTTCTTGGAAACTTTAAAAACTCAATCATTTTACGGGAGCCTCCGAGTAATGTAAATTTGATACAAAGTGAAACAATAAACGCCGAAGCGCGGTTTAGCAAAGGTTCCTTTAACGATCGAGCAATTGATTCATTGATTAACATCACATTAGCAGCAATCAACCAATCAAGCAATCAACGCCTTTCCTCATCATTGTTATCTCCGATCACGCCACAGTTTTGCCTCTTGCACACTTTGCGGATGCGCTGTGGTGGGTACCCGCGATTACCAGCAACACCGTCGCCACCGTAGACCTGTAATCTCGCTTGGGCACACCACACAGACAGACAGACAGAAACAGTTCATCATTCCTCAGCAGCGCTGAATGAACGATTACGTTATTACCGGCAGGCGATTACAGCATAATTGCCTTCCGAAAGCCTGGTTCGTGGCACTGACTGACTACACACTGCACTGTGTGTGCATGTCTATGTCTGCAAAAACGGATCGCCAGTCAAGAATGACCAACAAACGTTTGGTGTTTTTTTTCTCACTCAAGATCTCTCTGATCTGTTTTTCTCCATACATCAGATGAGCCATTTCTTCTTTTGTCACGCCATCCAGCTACCTACCTGCTTGTCTGTCTGCCTGCCTGCCTGTCTGTCTGTCTGTCAATCATCATCAAAGTCACGCGGCGCCTCTGCTGACGCGCTGGCCTAATTGGCCGCTTCACTGACCGGTGCAGTGCGCGCACCGGTGCGCGCACTGTACACTGCACAGTCCGCTGAATGGGATGTGCAGCTACTAATTGAAAAGTATTTTTTCTGAATTACTATTACCAATTCACAGCTACCATAATAGGCAATTTTAACAGCCTATAAGTCTTGTGAGTAAGACGTGTGGAGTAGTTCAATGCGCACAACGCCCAATGCGCAAGTCCTGAATCGGACCATTTCCTGAAGAGGAGTTAAAGCCATCTGAAAACTAATCTTGTTGTTTGGCTGTGGCCGGTGACAGGCATTGACTATTCACACTGTTTGAATATTCGAGTTTCTAAATATTTTCATGTGCCATGTAGGTGATCCGTTTTGGGAATTTTTATCACATATCATTGAGTTTCTGTGCATATCAGTTCGCCCTTCCGAGAGATAAGCGCGCTCATCTTCAACACGGCCCCCTAGCGCGTAGAACGTCTTTAAAAAGAGAAAAACAGCCGAGATTTACAAAACATATATAACATCATCATCGATCGGTCAAATAGCACGCGCTTATCTAATAGGTCAAAGCAGCAGCTCGCGTTGAAATAGCCGCACTCACGTTGAAGATCAACATACACAGACACATACACAGACACACAGACACAGCTAAAGCATGGTACGACTTTTTTCCATGTGCCCGCTCTGGTTCTTGCCTGCGCACTCCAATGTCAACACCGTTTAAACTTTGCCAAAAGATCCTCGCACTCGCGCAGTGTCCGTGCTACAGGGCATTACCATCAAGCGATGGGAGTAATACCCTGCTAAACTTTCCCCGTGGTTGAGGACTGCACAAACCGGCACAAAAACGGTCGAACAGGTCATATACCGGATTTGAGGGCAGACAGGCAGACAAACAGACAGACAGACAGACACACAGACAGACAGACAGACAGACAGACAGACAGACAGACATGTCGCTTTAAAGCCATAACTTGACCGGCAGTGTAATTGACCGCGTGCGACATGAACGAGTCAGTACCCGGCCAAGTCCCTTGTGGTACTTCCGATGTGGGTGACCGTATAGTTTTAACATGCATTAGCAGTAGCACTATACCAGTGGTCTGTCCAGATCGATGCCTGTCGTGGTGACAGGGGGTGTAAGTAGGTCTCTGACAGGTCGACCCCGCCATAACTACACAAAAGGCAACGGCAGTACTCTCATGTAGCAGACAAGGAGAGAGACATACGGCAGACAAGGCAGACAAGGAGAGAGATCAGTGATGCAATGCACTTGGCTCCGATTCCACACTCTTGACAGGTAGAGCGAACAAAAAAACATTCATACTCATGCGGCAACTACAGAGACACACAGGGCACGCTGCCGTAGTGTGTGCGATGCTCTTCTGATTTTTTTCCCACACCGCCGCGGTATCAAGTAAAAAAATCACAGCCACGTATGCAAAGTGCTGCTCCTCTCCGTTAAAGAGGTTGTTTGGTGGAAGTGCGGGCGTGGTGTGGCTCTGCCACTCGACGACTACACGAAGACAATGGTGGTGGGACCTAGGCAGATCTTGCAGACCACTTTCTCTGTTTCAGCTTTGACGGAAAAGATGATTTCTTTCGTGGTTATTCGTTGTCTTGTCTGTTTGCTAAGTCCCAGTCTGACTGACCAGCGGCAACGTTTCCACATCTTCCGTGCTGTCTGTGCCAACTGATCCCATGGACAGCTTGATTTCTTTTCTTTCTGCTTCCTTGTTCGTATTTGTTGATCTGTTTATCTATCTATCTGTCTGTCTGCCTGTTCGGTTTATCTGTCTGTCTGTCTGTCTGTCTGTCTGTCTGCCTGCCTGCCTTCCTGCCTCCCTGCCTATCTGTCTGTCTGTCTGTCTGTCTGTCTCTCTGTCTGTCTCTCTGTCTGTCTGTCTCTCTGTCTGTCTGTTCGGTTTATCTGTCTGTCTGTTTCTCTGCGTCTCTGCAACTCCTGCCGTGTGAGAAACACGATACAGGCAACCAATAATAAATGACATTTTAATTGCGATTTTAATTTTTATCTTTGTTTCAGGTAAAAAAACCAATGATAGACATGAGAAGAAGCAACATCCACTACGAATTGCACTCTATGTCTGATACTCTCGTCTCGTCCCCAGAGTTAAAACGAAACAATCAATATGAGCAAAAGTCAATTTTCAATGCTGCCTCTCCCTCCCGTTCATCGCGTTGGGAGTTGGTGGTGGAGTTAGTAATTTTTTACATGCCCGAATAGGCCGGTCCACCACCTGGTTCCGGGGTGACCCAGTTGATGTTCTGGCTAGGATCCTTGATGTCGCAAGTCTTGCAGTGTATGCAGTTCTGTGCGTTGATCTGGAAACGCGGCTTCCCGGTGCTCTCGTCCGTGACGTACTCGTAGACCCCTGTGTCAATGGCACAACAACACACACGGGATGATGTAACGATTGTCGATGAGGGCCGGGAATGTATTCAGCGACAAGGGAGAGTTTAGTTGAGGGAAGAGAGAGAGTGAGTGAATCAATTAAACACGATTTTAGATGGCGGGTGGTCTCTGGCAGGCATCCACAGCGATTCAGCCAGGGTGAGACTTACCGGCGGGGCAGAAGCGCTGCTCGGGACCGTCGAACACAGCAAGATTGCGGGACGTGGGGACCGCGTCGTCCTGCAGCACGAGATGCGCCGGCTGGTCGTGGTCATGATTGGTGCCGGTGAGGGCGACGGATGTGAGGAGGTCGAAGCTGATTTTGCCGTCCGGTTTGGGGTACTCGATGGGGGTGCATTGATCGGCCGGCTTAAGTTTCTGATAGTCCGGACCTGTCAGGGAGAGAGGAGACTTGCAAGCAGACAGACAAACAGACAGACAGACAGGCAGGCTGGCTTGCAGACAGGCAGGCTTACAGACAGACAGACAAACAGACAGGCAGGCAGGCTTACAGATAGACAGGCAGACAGACAGATAGGCAAACAGATAAGTAGACAGGGTGCCCGGCCAACGTACCTCCATGGGAAAGAGTCCACGGCTCCTTGCCACGCAGAACAACGTTGAAGATGCCCGTATACGCCACACCGCCATACAATCCCAGAGATGAGTGGAAGGACGGTCTCACATTGCGAACCGCGTAGAGTTCCTTGTAGACCGAACTGTTTTTCAGCCGCTCCTCATAAACAGTCGGTTCGAGGCCTACGCAATCCACGAACCAAGGTGATTGCTGTCACATGCTGCATGCAGTGGGAGTAACGTCACAGACAGTCGGCACTTTACCTTTGGTCTTCTGACCGGAGCTCAGAAGAGGATCGTGAATGGTATCGAAAATGCTCTCCGCCGCGAGCATCCCGCTTTTGATGGCCGTGTGAGTGCCCTTGATTTTCGGCACGTTCATGAAGCCGGCGCTGCATCCGATTAGACATCCTCCAGGAAATGTCAGTTTCGGGAGGGACTATCAAGACAAAACATCCCAGATTGATTGTGATTACCCGAAATCAACCAAGAATTCCGTCAAACTGTGTGAGTACAGTAATCCAAGAAGGCGGGACCTCTTCAGCAAACACATACCTGAATACCACCTTCATTGAGTGCTCGCGCGCCATACTGAATGCGCTTGGCGTTCCGGAAGTACGGTTCCAGGGAAGGGTGATGCTTCAGCCGCTGCATCTCTCGAAACGGGTTGGTAAAGGGATTTTTGTAGTCGAGACCTATCACCAGTCCGAATGCGATTAACGGTGCGTCTCCTTCGTTGAGATGATACATGAATGATCCTCCATATGTATGTCTGTCCTGCACGTGGGAACGAAAAATACCAACGGTCAACAACTGGACATGACAAGGAGAACTGATAAACCTAGAAGAAAGGCTTGAGGCGGGATGAGTTTGTTGCTGCTTGTGTCTGTCTGTCTGTCTGTCTGCTTGCCTGTCTGTCTGTCTGTCTGTCTGTCTGCGTCTGTCTGTCTGTCTGTCTCTGTCCACCCCGGAAACCCACCAGTGGCCATCCGACAGTGTGCATGACAAGACCGGGCTCATGAACAGCTTTATCAATCTCCCAGATCTCCTTTAGGCCAATAGCGTACGACTGCGGCTCCGCATTGGAGCGGAGATTGAACTTGCGGACCAGTTGCTTCGTCAGATGGCCGTGACAGCCTTCCGCGAAGACGGTGGTCTTCGCGTGCAGCTCCATCCCTCTTTGAAACGTTGGCTGATACAAACAAACAAACAAAAAGCCTTCTTTAGGAATGAAAGAGTATTATCGTGTACTTCGATCCATACCAGGCAAACGCTCTGGGTTGAATCACTACATGGGTTGAATCAGTCGGGTGGCAGAGGGCGCCACTAGTGTAAATTGTAAACAACACTCATTCAGCAATACACACACCGCCTGCGGCGCCCTCTGCCACCCGACTGATTCAACCCATGTAGTGATTCAACCCAGAGCGTTTGCCTGGTACCTTAGGTGAACCGTCTTTATGGATACCGACGTCGTTGGTCGCCACGCCTTTCACGCTTCCATCTTCGTGATAAAGGACCTGGTGGGAAATGCGACACCGTTAGTGCATATTTCCTGCCTCCGGAGCAGGTTGGAGTTGCCCGGGACTCCGAGTGCCAGTACAAACTTCATATGCAGGAGTTCCGGAGTAGATCTCCACGCCCAGTGCTTCGGCCTGTTCCGCAAGCCACCGCACAACGTTCCCCAGCCGCACGATGTAATTTCCGTGATTGTACATTGGCACACCTACGAGGGCAAATCGGAGTGAGACAGAAACAACCACATTCGTGAAATCTGCACCAAAACAAAGAAGAACCCGTTCCACCTGTAAAAAGTATCTTCGCTATAAAGTCGAAGCTATAATTCACCTTTAAACATAGGGAGAGGGATCTTCCCGGTGTCAGTCAAAAAGTACAGTTTGTCCTTGGTGACGGGGGTATGTAAGGGCGCCCCCTTCTCCTTCCAATCCGGAATCAATTCCATCAGCGAGCCAGGCTCGAGGCAGGCTCCCGAGAGTATGTGGTCACCTAAACGCGTAATGGTGCAGAATTAATAATCCGGTCAAGCTGTCTGTCTGTCTGTCTGTCTGTCTGTCTGTCTGCCTGTCTGTCTGTATCTCTTTCTGTCTGTCCCACGCTTGATTCATCAATTAGTTGCTTAACATCAAATTGATGTTCGAGCATGAAGTGTTGATGACTGCTCACCGATCTCTGCGGCTTTTTCCAAAAGGCACACACGAATCTCCTGTCCCTTTTCCTTCGCCACTTGCTTCAGTCTGATAGCGGTGGCCATCCCCGCTGGTCCGCCGCCCACGATGACCACATCGGCCTCGTCAGACACCCTCTCCATATCGATTCCTGTATGCAGCGGCAAAAAGTCACAATGTTACACACATGGTCACAATTTTGGGTGGCAGAGTTCGAGCCATCAAAGTGGTCTGAGTTTGAACCACTCTTAGCTAGAGCTTGCCACTGCTTTCTCCCGTATCTTTGATTTAACGCCCGGCCCAGCGGAAAAATTAAATTGAGCAATTTGCTCTACATTCCGCAAAAATAAACAAGTTCAATCAATCGATCAATTGAGTAAAGGCTGCATGATCAGCTGTGGTCACGAGCGCGTGCACGCGATGACTTAATTCGGCTCGAACTTGGACCACCATTTTTGGCTCGAACTCGGACCACCCTTTTTGGCTTAAAGTTTGCCATACAAAATTGTGGCCATGTGTGTTGTGTAGTTACACGCCTCTCGCTGCACGTTTTCTCGGTCACGCGACGCACAGGAGATCGATCAATCAATTGATGAACCACTGAACAAATGGAACAAAGCGCATCTTCGCGCGTTAATCGATCAACGGATCAATCAATAGAATGCCTCAGTAAAAACGTGTGGCCTAAATCAATTTAAGATACATTTAAACGGGCGATCACGTGTTTTTATCAAAACACGCGACTCGTAATACCTAAGCAGCACTTAATCGTGGATCATCACAATCAATCAATCAATCTAGCACCGCCAACAGTGTGTAAACGAGCGCTCACTCAAAAGCTATCCAATCAACAATCTATCAAACGCATTGAGCATCAAATCGGAGAAATGTCAAACAACTCAATCAACCATTCAACCATTCAACCATTCAACCATTCAACCATTCAACCATTCAATCAATCAACCAATCAACCAATCAACCATTCAACCAATCAACCAATCAACTAATCAACTAATCAACCAATCAACCAATCAACCAATCAATCAATCAACCAATCAAGCATATCCTACCTTCCCATCGTGGATCCTTGTCTCGGGGGAACTTCGAATAATGCGAAGTGATGCGTGGGGCGGTGGCCGGCGCTGCTGCTGCGTCGGATGTGAATAGTCTTCTCGAGGAGAAAGAAGCAACTTTGGCCGCTGCGGAATATAGTAATTCATTTAAAAAAGGGGAATTTATTAAAACCAGCAGCATTTTCGTTAGAAAATCTTCTTCTGATCACGACAGTACTAATCAGTGTCTTGCAAAATTTTCTTCGCGCACATTACCGTGTCGTAAAAGTCCAAGCCGATCCATTATTATTTCACGCACAGGCCCGAAGAAGAATCGGTGCACGGTGGGAAAGAAGGTGGGAAGAGGCTTGTCAGAAAAATAAATTGCTGATGAGCTGTCCGTAGATTTCGATGTCAGAAAAGCAGGACGGCCATGCGTAAGGAACAAAATCCGGGTGACAGAAAAACCCCAACAAAGTCCGCAGCACGCCACACTTTGCACTGTCATGACCGGACCCCTAGACGCCCCCCCCCAGGTTTTTTTCACCACCTCCAGCAGCAGCATAGTAAGCAAAGAGGAGATCCTTCTGTTTACTATGGTAGCAGTGGGCGTGTGCTCCCCCCGCCCCCCCCCCGGGACCGTGGCCCGTGACGTCGCACAGAACTTACCATCGGAAAAGCATCGTAAGAGGAGATCACCTATTTCTGGTCACTCGTTTTCTTGGCTGTATTAACTTGCCTTTGAATCAAACTTCATAGGCTCAGAACCTACTCCTATCACTTGCACAGCTTGTGGTCTGCAGTATATATACATGACCGGAGGCTTGCGCGACTTAGTTAAATTAGTTCGCGCGAGCAAGCCCCGATGCGAATGTGACAGACATTCTAGAATGTCTTCCTGTGTCCGTTCGGGCTCTATTATTACTGTAATTGCTTCTCAAAGCCTGTCATGCCATTTCCATCCTCTGCGGCCAAGTTTGGGAGTGTACGTACTGCCCTTGTCAGGGCCGCGGATCTCAAGCAGGCAGAATTCCGCGGCGGCGGAGAAAGTAATCTATTCATACAGATCAACACTCTATTCAAGCGGAATCCCGTGACTACCTTCATCCGTAGCATCTGGCATTCGTACTTGGATGTGCAGGAGGAAGACTGGGCCGTCCTCTTAGAAATACAGGGTAAACGGATCCCTGGTCTACGAACCGCCCATGTGCCCAGCTGGATAGATTCCCTTGCACAGGAGAATTTGGAATTGCGTTTGGAAATGAAAACCGTTTTGGATTTGCCACAAACCAGCAATGACCGACGCGAAAGTGGCCGACCCACTTACCGAAGATACACTCTTATTGCATTTATGCAAATCTATTTCCCTCATGGTAGTTTCGAACGAGATATTCAGTTATCCATCCGGGCCAATATGGAATCGCAAACGGTCCCGGTCACAACACGTGCTCCGAGGGAAGATGAACTGGCAGACAAAGCATACAACTTTGTATCTGTTAAGGAATTCGAAACCCTTCGCGAAGAGAGTTTGCTGCTCGAGAGTGGCTCCTACAACGGTATTTTCTGCCAAATATTGGACAACGAGTGCTTGTAATATAATTTAGAATTTAAAAGTTTAAAGTATAAAAAGGAAAAGTAAATAGCTTGAGCGCCGAGTTTTGAGTGAAGGTTGGAAATATTGACTCGCGGCCAAGAGCGCCCTGGGCCGCTGGGGGTCTGGCAATAATTTCAGAAGTTAGAAAATGAATAGAAGGTTCCTGTCACAGTACCGGTACCGTGTGCAGGTATGCTCTACAGAATAGCAGCCCGTAGCTCCACCCCCTGACTTCCAGAAACTGATAACTGATCCCTTGTAATAAGTCATTACTATACTGTAGTAGACTGTAGACTACTAGTAGAATAAATGTTCATTTACAAACTTTTAGTGAAGGAGGGTGATTAATATTTGTGCATTAATAACAGGTGCGTTTTACGGAACTCCCATGGGGAGGATCATGCCCCCCCCCCCGCTCAAGACCTATCAACACTCATTTGGACTACTGGGCGATTTTAAGCTCCGCTGCTGAAGAGTTGCCAGACGTTGTAACACGCAAGCGTAGTAACAGTTTTCGTCAGGCTATCGCTCAAGGTGAAGTGTATTACGCATGTTTTCAGCCATAAAAGGACCGGCAGACTTCCGGAAGAGTCCCGCACGAAAACAAGAAGAGTCACGCGTCGGCGCATCGAGTACTCTTTTCACTTACATTCCGGAGTTTACTTAGGCGTATACGATTGCATTAAACTTTACAATTAAAAATGCCAAACGTTACAAAAGCGACTTGGAAGTTGGAATGTAATACACCTCGAAGAAGTGTAAGTAATAAACTAATTAGAACAATTTTGTACTGACTTGTGAGCAAAATTCTTTGGATAAGTCAAAGGTTAACGTTAGAAACAAAAATAGTACAAGAGAATTGATAGTAGAAAGGTCTCGACTACGAATGGAGATAGAGAGAGAAGACCAGGCACTCTGGATCATTACATCGACGGTAAACGCGGACGGTAAAATAAAGTCCGAACCGGATCCACCGACAGCTGCACCAGTTCAAATCACCGAGAACGACGACGGCGCAGACTGATTCCCAGTGGAGGAGGAATGGAGAAGGCCGTTATTGACCACGGGGTAGTTGTCGTCGCAGCTGGCGAACCGGTAGACGTAGACCTTGTAGTCCTTGCTAACCAGCACAACCTCACCCTCATCCATGAGGGTGAGGTCGAAGCACTCGACGTGCTTGACGCGGCTCTCGTACGCGCTGATGAGGGAGCCGTCCTGCGCGAAAATGGTCAGGTTGAAGTTGTTGTGGTTGTCCGCGACGACCACGTGGCCGCGCTCGGTGATGCAGACGCCGATGGGGAAATTGGTCATGCCCTCGCCGCCGATCTGGCGGAGGAAGATGCCGTGGTAGTTGAAGACCTTGACGCAGTGCGCGCGGTTGTCGCTGATGAAGATCTCCTCGTTGTCGTTGGCCGCAACGCCATTGGGGAACTCGAGGTGCTGGGAGCAGGAGAATTTGCTGTAGATCCGGCCGTTCGGCTCCAAGATCACCACCCGCATGACTTTGCACTCGACGACGATGACACGGCCGCGGTGATCCACGGTGACGCCGCGAGGGTGCTGGAGAATGTCGGCGCCGAATTTAAACACGCCGTACTGGTTGCAGACCTGGAATGACAGGGGAATTAAGGGTCAGAGGAACGAACTTGGCCGACCGGACAGCTGACCGTCCAGTCAACAACCAGGCAGATAAACAGACGGCCAGACAACCCGCCAGCCAGACAGACAGACATAGACACACAGATAGATGCTCACAGACAGATGCAATCATAGACAAACACACGAGTCACAGACACCGGCACCGGCGCATAGGCATTCCGTTGAGTGCCCGAAAGGTATAAGCAGACATACAATCTAGGATCAGAAGTCGGCAAAAGTAGTGCCTAATGGATAAGTTGCAAGCCAGCTACATATAAGACTAATGTCCAAGCATTGTTCGCAGTTGTCAGACAAAGACAGTCAAAAGCCACTGAGCACAGACAGACCATCATTGTCAACCGCAGTCACCGACAAAGGTCACCACAGATAACATAGTTGCAAACAAATCACATCGTCAGGCTCACCGAACAGTAGTCAGACACGGCCTACAGTCAAAGACACGGTAAAGAATAAAAAAATTCAATAAGGTACTTATGAGAGGAGCTAAGACACGAAATACAGTAACAGACACGAGCACCTACAAATGTGACACAGACAGGCAAACAGACAGGCAAACAGACAGACAGACAGACAAACAGACAGACAGACAGACAGAGAGACAGAGAGACAAACAGACAGACAGACAGACAAACAGACATTCCGACAGACAGGCGGATGAACCAAAGACCCGATTTCTTCGCCGTCTGAAGAGCGGGAGGACCACTTGACCGGAACCCCCAAAAACAACCCTACTGACCTGAATTTGATGAGTAGGAGAGCGCTCAGTGACGACCACATCTCCATTCCGCGCCACGGCCACTCGATTGGGATACAGCATCTGTCCGTCCCGCTTACCGCACTCACCAAAAGCAAATTTGAACCGTCCTTCGTTATCTAATATTTGCACACGGTGGTTGTTGGTGTGTGCGACCAGAATACTCCGGTTCCCGTTGACGGACACTCCACTCGGCTCCTACCAAAATCTCCAAACATGGCACTGTAGAACATGTACCGCCGGTCTTGGCGTCCTCGCCGACCAATGTATTGGAAATGATGTTGAAGAAGGAATCAGCGTTGGACAAGGGACTGGCATTATCCATCCACATGTTGAGTTCGGTACCGTTGGAGGAGAAGGGAGGTTGTTGACCGGCGGGGAAGTACGTTTGCAGGATGGACCAGGAGCCCGGTCGAATCCGCCAGGGACCTGCGAAAAGCATTGAGCAGTCAAATACAGTAACAGATTGTCAGACATCTATAACTTGACTCCCCGCTTGGCTATTTGCGTAGGTCTTCTGTGTAATTTGCCTGCTTGCTTGTCTGACTGTCTGTCTGTCTGTCTGTCTGTCTGTCTGTCTATCTGTCTGTCTGTCTGGCTGCCTGTTTGTCTGTCTGTCTGTCTGTCTGTCCGTCCGTCCGTTTATCAGGCTGCCAGCTTGCTTGTTTAGCTATCCGTCTGTCTGTCTCTACTGCATCTGTTCAAACGCTTACCTGATGACTGCTGGCATTACTGGGAAACGGGAAAGCTGCCACCTGACCAACGTTGCTACCAATATCACCCATTCCGAGGGCGGCCAGCGACGGGATAGACCGGTGCGAACCATTATTGATAGAAGCAAGCCGGCTGAGGCCATTCTGCGGCTGTGTCTGCTGCTGCTGCTGATGTTGGGAAGACTTGACCTGTGGAACGGTGGCCACGTCGGCCTTCTTGTGGATGAAACCGTACGAGTTCTGCACGCTGCTCTGAATGGCCTGGTAGTTGGTCACAAACTGAATATCACCGGTCCAGCCGATGGAGGTCTCTGCCTGCGAGGAGATGATGTTGTCGGTCAGGAGATTCAGCTGACGCTTAAAGAGGAGGATCTCGGCGTCTTTGCCGTAGGTGAGAAGATGATCCTTAAAATGGCGCGCATTCGCTAGTCGCCGGTTGCTGTCAAGAATCCGATCCTGCAAAGCAAATGATTCTTGATTAAGACACCTATTAAAGAAACATAGCAGACTCGACAGACAGGGAAGCAGTCGCAGAACCACGGAATGACAGAATCATAGACAGACAGACAGACAAAATACAGACATGCAAGCAGACAGAGCGAGAAACAGCAATACACGCAGACAAACAAGGTACAGACGCAGAAACAGGCTGTCTAGGAAATAGACATGCAGGATAACCGACGGTTTACAGTAACTGTGCGAAAACTTATATAAAAGGTCCGTTAATCAGGCGAACTTTTAATTCTCAAAGCGAGTATACTTCTGGAATGGCAATTAGGAAAACTAACCTGTGCGCTAATATATTAAGTAGCGAATCACACCGCAAGAAATTTGTAAACTAGAAGGAATGTAGAACGCCGTCCCCGTTAAATAAATTGTAAATTGTTTTAAACTCAATTTACGTTACAAATAAGATTCATTAAATAATTTTAAAGCACAATTTTACTTCTGTATTGCACATAATTTGTTAACTATTCTCAAACAGGAAAAATCGGATCTCCAGTGGTAACCAAGCCAGGCGGACACACAGACATCTCGAATCGAACACACTTAGGCACCTAACCTCAAGCACCGCTCAATCAGATATAATCAACCCCTTTCAATTTAACCATCAGCATTAAATCGTTTCAAGCTCGAGGACTAATTTTCAGACAGCTTTCATGCGCACGTCATTACCGAAACATACATCGGGCTGCACGTACCTGCATCATATTAGATTGAAGCAGCGCGCGTAAGAGTAAGAGTAAAGAAATTAGAGACGTTTAAGCAAACCGGCGTAAGTGTAACCTAAACTTAGGCGTAAGGCCCGCTAAGTTTACGCTTACGACTGGATGTTTAAGCACTCGACGTAAGGACCTGGGCGTAAGGCGCGAGAGCAAAAAATTTCAAGGAAACTATTCTACTTTGAACTGAACTTCTACTAAAATTTTCTTACTCCTTTCTTACGGTGAAACTTAAGGCCCATTGCCCCTTACGTCAAGCAGTAGCGTAAGAAATTAACCTTAAAAGAGGCCACACCCCTTGCCTCATTCCTATTGGTCCGTGTCCTTAAGTTTACGCTTACGTTACGCTTACGCCGACTGCTTAAACGTTCCTATTGAGCAATTGAAATCGTGCGCGGGCGTGGCCAAATTCACCTCTTACGCCGCATGCTTTACCCCCGTCGTAAGGAGCAGTGGGCCTCACGCGGCGACGTAAGCACGGCGTAAGGACAATTCCGTATACTTAACCCTGGTCAATTTACTGGAATTCGACTCAAAATTCTAAGCAACAGTAGCAACTAGTCACCTGGGTTGTAGAAACGATGAACTCGACTGAAAAATTTAAAAGCCGATTTTTGTCGCGCATGCCACCATTCGAGTAACTAAAACATCTTCGTTTAGATTTTTTACAGTTCTGCAGTTTACGTAGTTAATTATTTTTGATTTTTTTAAATGGCTAACGGTACTGTCGACGAAACGCTTGATCTTGAGGAGACTTCTGTCGCTCCATCGTTACAGAAAGCCCAAAGGGAGAACTTCAATTTTGCCGAAGATGCAGCTCTTGTTGAAGAGGTCCTCTTCTACAAGCCTATGCACGGTGAACCGGGACACACTTGGAAGGAGGTGAAGGATGCCATGATGCCGATGTTTTCCGTAACACGCGACGCCAAGGCCTATAAGGAGCGCTTCGGTACGTTGTTGAAAAAATTCAAAACCAACGATGCGAAAGCGAAAAAGGCCAGCGGTACCGCGGAGCAGGTGACCGAGTTGAAGAAGAAGCTGCAGGAGTGCCTCAATCTACAACGCGAAGCGGATACTCTCGCGGCCACGATGATGCAGGACAGAAGGACTATGAAAGATAGGCCTCTTCGCGACAAGGAGAATGGAGAAAGAGATGCGTAGTGACGCACTCGAGTCTTTTAAGTTGAAAAAACGACTGCGCGGCGGAAAGGATGAGAAGGGGAGCGAAGACGAGTCGTTTTTCAAGACCAACTATACAAAACGAACCAACGCCATAGAAGCGGAGCTGGCTCTCAAGTGGAAACGAGAAGCTGATGCTCAAGCTCGCCAGGTCGTTTTGGAGGAGAACAGGCTGAAGTTAAGAGTACGCAAAGCTGGCCCTGGAGGAAAAACACCACGCTGACCAGATCGCGATCCGGAAGTTGGAGCTGGAAATCGACAAACAGAAGCTGGACCTGGAGCATGACCGTCGCCAGGAGGAGCGGCGCCGCCGTCGCTGCGACAGATCCCTAAAAACTAGTATGGCCATTTCGTTCCAAATCTGCGAAAACCTTATTACCATATCAGAAGTGTAAAATTCCAATCCGCAGTGAGGATTTTCAATTCGAAATTGTTTTGGATTTTATTTGCAGTTGACTGTGAATATATCGGAGAAAACTCAAAAGAAAAAGAAGAAAGCGGAATTCCATTTTTTCATAGCAACAAGAGGAACTGCAAGTACTCCTTCAGACTGGGCGTCATTACACCGAACTTTGTGCCTATCTGGTTTTGATAAATGCATGTGTGCAAGTTGGCAAGAAAAGGCAGATACGATGTAATACTCGGCCACTGGCTGCAGGTCAATTTTGAGGTTTTTTGAAAAGTCGCTGTAGGCATACAGCTGCAAAACCTTTCCGAAAGATCACTCAACTGCTAAATCAACACGTGCCATGATCTGATTAAACTCTATTTCATCCTGTTGAGTAGCTTTCCGAAAGGGTGTAATCCGATAGTCGCTGATTAACTGATTTGCTTGTCTCAAGAGAGATGCAGTCATTCCTCAGTTCTTTTCATTGATTGATGGATTGGTTTGCATGTCGTGTTGGATGTCAGAATACAAAACATCCTGGACCTGACAGATATTTTTGCTGCACACAACGTGCACATTTGTATCTGTGGAGGACCTTTGAGGGTCCAACTTTAAAAACTGCATTCTGTATAACAAATTCAAGTCGTTTTTACGGTGTATCGCGGCCCTTGTTGATGGTCGGTCGAATTGCTATACTTGATTGCTTAGTTCATTGGATACCGTAGCTACAGGCAAGCGCATACCTTTACTTCATTGGTTTATTTGCATTTTCAGGTTAAGTGGAGAAGCTCTGTCCGTGATGGGATCGACTGAATCCCATTTTCTGCGATAGACCTGCTATGATTCCTCTCTTCCTCGCAGACAACACCGATCCAGCCGAGGATGTCACTGCTGTTCTTCTGGGCGATAACGGTGAATCTGAGAATTTTGAGTACAACATCCACGAAGAAAAAGACATTCTAGAACATCACGGTCTGGAATGCACTCCATCTCCAGAGCCAATCGAACGAGCCAGTTCTCCGCAGCGGTTCCAAACTCTGAGTGCTGCTAAACAGCTGCAGGCAACTAAGATCTCTCCGTCGAAGGATAAGAAGAAGGACACCGTCACCAAAAAGCAGACCAGCCTGAGTGACACATTCGTGGCCTTGGGTCGCGAGAACGCCGAAGCCCAGAAGACTCGCTTGACTTTGGAGTCGGAGGGTCAAAAAGCTCGACTGGCTCTGGGGGAACGGAAACTGGAGCTGCAGAAAAAAAAGCATTGGCAGCGCGCGAGGATCGGCGGACTGAGATGAGCGAACGCAGAGCAGAAGCAGAATGTAATCGAGAAATGCGACGGGAGGAGAATGATATTCGAAAGGAGGAAGCTACAGCTCACAAGATAGAGGCTCAAAACCGACAGTTGGAACTGCAGATACAACTAGCTCAACTAAACAATCCAGCTCGTTAATTCAAAGGAATTCTACCTCCAGCAGCGGTCGATTAGTTTGTACACAGCGGTTGACATTTTCTCGTTTCCTTCTTCCTGCTTTTCCATCAGGCCTGTCAGCCACCAGTTAAATACTATCTCTATTTGCAGTACTCAATACCTCCCAGCGGTCATCGTACCCGTCGTCGAGTAGTAGGTTGTGTAAAACAAAGCAAGCTCGGATCTAATACACGATCCGCTGGTGGTCTTTCACATAACTAATGTAGGAACGCATCCCTCGAAGACTCTGACAGCAACTCTTGACCATTCCAATACAATGCTCGACAGTCATCTTAAGACTGGAATGATATTTGTTGAAAATATCGTTCTCCGGAATCAGGGCAGCCGGTTTCTTGTAGGATGCGACAACCGTTGTTGATGTTGTGTTAGCACTGTCGGCCAGAATGTATTCCTCTTCATCGAAAAAACGTTTAGAAATTTTACCCAGCCGAGAATTGTCAAACACCCTGTTGTCATGAGCAGATCCACAAAGTCCGATGTTTGCGTGGCGGATCCGGCGGGTATCATCGCATACAATTATGGCCGTTATCCCGTAGTGGCTTTTATGACTGAAATAGTCGCTATCACCAAGCTGGGGTGTATATTCCAAAACCATTAAGGCGCCATCCACCGTACCGATGCAATCAGGAAATCCCGACTTCGTCAAAATGCGACCCTTAATAAAGTTTTTCTCCGCTGTGTCCGACCATTTCACAAACTGTGATTCAATAAACAATCAAGCAACAATTGTACGATTCGTAAATAGTAGAACGGAGCCCTCCGATATTCCGAAGCGACGAGCAATGAAGCTAACACCAGCCGCATAACCGTGACTTCCAAAACGGGAGAACGCAACAGTAAGCTGCTTTTTAATGGATGCCTGGGGCACATTGGACTTGTTGGAAAACACGGGAAGCGCTGCGACGAGACCAATAATTTTTGGGAATCCATCCCTCGACATTCTCACCTCCTGTTTAAAACGACTACCATCCAAGTTTGGCAGTACATTCTCGAAGAAGTCCGAACTTTTTGGAACCGGCCCTCGAGGGCCGAAATAGCGAAACGACGATATGAAATGCAGGACACTTTCGGCAGTTAAAACTAAATCTGAATTCAAGTCATCATCACTGGGATCTCCGAAGACAAGTCGGCAGATCATATTTGCTGTAACATGTACTTCAAGATCGTCAATTGATCTCTTTCGTTCCGATACGCGCGGCATTATTGCGGAAAAGAATTCAATTTCGAAAATGAGCAGATAAGTAGTTTTGAAGGACTGAATTTTCGAAGTAATAATCTGGAACAAAATTGACGAGAATAATCGGGAATTTCAAAGTTGCAATAATACTTCAGATCAATTAAATCACGTGATTGGTTGACCTAAAACTGGGGGTAGTACATTGAAAAGATCAGCGTCACCTTGATTAACGAAATAATCGGCACACATACTGGAACTTTGAATACCCTTAGTACTATTTGAGTACGCGTACCATACGTTCGTGCCTTGTCACTACACTACCGTGTGAAATGCGAACGCATACGAATCGTAAAACATAACACTCTTGCACTCATCACTGATTTCAGGAATATTCGAGTGAGTGGCAGTCGGCGATTTTTTCCCTTGAATACTGGGTGAAGATTCTCCGTTGACGGTGATTTTTGTGTTGGGCCGAGTGATGGCGTCCAAAATAAGAACAACCACAACCTCACTATTCTTCACGTTAATGACTGCCAAGAGCATCTGCATGTCCTCATAAGCCCTGGCCTTTTTGCAGCAGCAACGCTCATTTGCGCGAGCTTAGAGGCAACAACTGACGCGGCATCCCGCAGCGAATCAAGTACGGAGTCCCAGGGCCAAGTCGTGGTCGAACGGCATCCATTTCCCCAGTACTGACATTCTCAATCCTTCACAAGCACCGGGGCCTCGGGCGAAAACCTGAAACAAACAACGACATTTAATGCTAATATAGTAAGTAGCCCGTGGAGTCAACGCAATGAAAAGTGGCCACTGTCACGGGCCACTATCTTCGTACAGCTGTGTCGAGGTTACTTGTAAACTGCCGCACATTTCGGTAGAACCGCGTTCGGTTTAACGGAACACTCGTTAAAATCAGCCTAGCCTTGATTGTTTCAAATGTACGAATACAAGACTACATTTCGTTGTTTGCGGCCACTTCTGCAGTGCTGTAAACACCGGGCATAATTTTCTGTACCGGCCGGTCAAACTAACCGAGCGCCGTACCGAACAGTGCACCGTTCCACCGAAATGTGCGGCAGTCTACAAGTACTGGCCAATCGAACGATCGCTTATTTGCCCAGGGGGCGCTCTGTCATAAATTAATTGAAAACAGATGAGTCACTACATATTCAGCGTCCTCTATAGTGAGCTTTTTTCAACTGCCCAATCATTTCGTTTTTTAAACATGTTCCCACAATTTTTTTCATATCTGATACGCGTTCCACCGGGTTATCGATTATTCTCTGTCGCTTAGGACCTTGGTGATAGCCAAAACCTTTGTGGAAGTTGTGATTCCAGGGTGGCCCATTCCAGTGCTCTTACCTCATACGTGAGTCACAATGTTTGTCTGCATCTGGATTGCAAATGTTCATTTATAATTTCGGGTGACGTATGTTCATAAACTTTGTTTCTGAGCCTATGGCGTTGATGAGATGTGACGAAAGACCATAATGAGCACGCGCAACAACCGTAAAGGGGTCTTTTTCCTACAATTATGATGTGACGATCATTCTATTCAAAAACGAACGCGAAGCTTGTTTTGTTGATTTTGCCGTAGGATGAGGCGATTAAATTGGGAATTCAACTGAATCACGAGAAATTTGCTGGTATCAGTTCAATTCGACTTCAAGAACAAGTTCGAATTCATGATACCTAGATTTCGCTGGTAGGAAAAAAAAGAAAAAAAGAAAACAGGTAGAGAAAGAAAACACCAACGTCTAAAGCAACCAAATGATAAACAAGAACCTAACATAAGATAACTATATCGTGCGAAGGTAATGTCGTGTAAATTCGGAACGAATTACCTCGTGCAATAATTCTCATCTGCATTGTAGATTTTCGAATATCTTTTCGTCACCTCGACTACGTAGGACGTAAGACAAACTTGCACACCGGATGCAAATAATCAAACTAGAAATTTCTGTGTTTAGTTTTCCGCGGGCCGGTACGTACAACGCATGCCTTTTTTGTTTCCCCGATTTGGCGCTGTGCAGTGCGATAACGCAATAATTTTTCTCTCATTCCCTAAATGTTTTCTCTTTTTTTTATAGTTTTTTTGTATCCATTATCAATTAAAAAATTTCTATACGGTAAACCCCGACAGTGAGTACTGCCATACTTCTGACAGGCCGCCTGGATAATTAGGGCACCTGTAATTGTGAGTCAGAAAAAAGGAAAAGCGGCGCAAAGCAGACAATGGCAGACGAGTTCCAATTATTCCCGATAAATTATTGTGCGAACGATATGGTTTCGAAAACATGTCCGTTTCAGTCTGGAATGCTTTCCATCAGCCGTTGGGCTTATTAAGAATGTTGACCCTCGACTACCTTGTTTTTTGCCGGCAGTAATAACTTGTGTCAACCTCAACTATTCCGCATATGAAGTGTTATTCCGTGTCTGAGGATGGCAATTGAAGCAACAAAATAGTGCAGATTAGCATACAAAACGAATTATAAACATAACTAGCTTCGCCCGCACGCTACGCGCTCGTCTTTAGTCGCCGCGCCTTCTGTCTATCTGTCTGTCTAGCTGTATGTCTGTCTGTCTGGCAGAATGGCTGGCTGTCTGGCTGTTTGGCTGATTGTCTAGCTGTCAGATTGTCTGTCTGTGTGCCTGCCGGTATGTCCGTCTGTCTCTCTGTGGCTCCGTCAGTCACTAAGTCTGTCTAGTTGTCTCATGCAACTGTGCCTGATTGCCACCGGCTGTCTGTATGTCTGCCCTTCCATTTGTATACCCTTTTACGTTTCCTCAACGCTTCTGACGTCATGTGAGTTAATTGAGTATTGAGTCACATTGAGAACGTGTCCGGCGACCCTGAAAAAAGGTTGGTCATTTTGGCATTCGGTCAGATACTGGCGTGGGTCTGTGTGTTCGTTGCTCGATCTATCCATGTCACTGTTCTTCTCATGACGTTCATAAACGCACCTGAAGTCAAAACAGTACGTAATAACTGCGCAGCGATTTCGAAGTTAGGGGAAAACTGCGTGTTAATTTTATCTGCTGCGCAGAGCACCGCGACCCTTAGAGACGTAGCAGCGTGGTGTACTGCGTACCGAACAGACAGACGGTATGTGGAAGGCATCAGACCGGAAATCGGAAACTGCGTACGAACAGACCTGGGCGGTGACGGACAGGGTGACATGGAGACCGACATACATAGGAACGTACACAGGCAGGTATTGGAAGACTTTGAGGCAGATATGCAAACAGAAAGACGGGCAAGCAGACAGACAGACAGGCAGACATTCACAAACTTATATAAGCAAACTTGAAGACAGACAAGCAGGCAGACAGACAAGAAGACTTGCAGACAAACAGTCGGGCAGACATGTACAGATATACTTAGGCAGACTTGCAAACAGGCAGGCGGGTAGACAGACTTACAGACTGAAGACAAAAAGAGGCAAGGGCATATAGATAGAGGAAGCAGCAGAGGGCCTTGCTTGTAGACACAGTGATTGCGGCGTTGATTCAGCGAATTCGTGCTGTTGAAAACAAAATTTTGACTGAAATAAATTGGATTGAAACAAGATTTCAATGGAAACTTGGATGAAGAGAATCCTTTTTTTTTAAATTATGTGTCATCATGGGACGTGATCATCTGTCGCGAACACTCTTTCAAAAACTTTGACTGCTGGATACGCCCTTGTTCAATTCGTTTCGCACATTTCACGGTTGGTCCCTCCTGAAATCGCAATCACCAAAATTCGCAGTTTTTTTTAGCAAACCGAATTTGGTCAAAGAAGAACTGGAGAAAAAATCCGCGGCCCAAATTCATTCCATTACGACATACATACATTCCATTCCATACCATTCCATACATTCCATTCCATTTAGTTGTCTTTAATTGTTTTTTTTGTTTTGTTTTATGTTTTGCGACTCGCTGACTAAATATAAGGACGCTGAATTGCGTTGGTTGCGTTTTTGATCTGTTGAGAAAGTGGAGAACAAAGCCACCGAGAAGATCGACTTCCACCATTAAAAATGTTTAAAGATGGCCGACTACGTCCCGTGACATCAAAGGACTTTTTTAAAATACTAAAAATACGCGGAGTGTGCAAAATCCACGAATATTTGTTGATTAATTATATTTAAACACGAACATTTTTACACATTTCCACCGCATTTGGTGAATCGGCAAGAATCCTGCGTGCCTTTTTAGCGCTATTCAGTCTGGAATAAAGAACAACATAAGCATTGAGTATAAGACGTACGACGTAACGACTAAAAAAACTTACCGCAAATCGAGAGAATGCAGAAAATGATTAGGGCTTGCAGACACAGTTAATGTCCGAGCTATCCGCAACTTCCTTGTTTTGTTTGCTGCACCTGTTACCACAGCACATCGATCGACAGTGCCGGTGGCACTGTCAAAAGCCTTCGCATCCTTTATGACATTTAGTCAAGCAAGTTGTCATGTCGTCATCCTTTTAAATTCCCATAAACGCTTTCGCAACGACAAGGACATTGATCTACAAAAAGAGACATAGGAAAGTACAATTTAATTGAATTAAATCTGCTACAGCTGAGAACTGTACATGAATTACATGCTGTAAATAGTACTGTTGGACACGCCCAACAAGTCCCCATATCCAATCATGATAGTTCTTTAACTCACGAGTATCATACTTAGTTTGTAACTTTGTCCACTCTATTAACCCTATTCTGATGTATGTGCCATTTACCTTCATTTCTATAGTTAAAACTTTACTATATAATAATGTGTTTTATTATTTCTACAGTCAGTTCTACTTCTTCTTTCCTTTCTTTCAGTTTATTTCTCTAACGGTCTTTATTATCAGTCTAATAAACTTGTTAACTATCCAACTGACGGTTGGTAGACCTAACAGTACGTAGATGAACTATTCCGATGAAACTAAAACAAAGCACAGCTGGAGACGTGTTAAAATTATACTGTACCAGCGAAAAGTGTTTTTCTGTGGTTAAGTAGGCGTTATTGCGGCTAAGCCTCCCTGTGGGGAGTGTTCAAGGGTTCTTCGGTACAGCAGTAGGCTTGAAAAGTCATACGCCCGCGTTAAATTTAAACTCTGTTACGTCCTGTCCTGTCCCCCTCCATTCCGCCTAACGATGTAAGGCCGAGAAACGAAGACGGAACAACCATTATTGGGCTACCACCCTATACACACGTGGTCACAACCTTCCGCTGACCGACTTTCAGCCAATTCTGCGTGCGCTCTCAGGCTTTTCAATATTGGCTAGAACTCAGTCAGCGGGAGAAACCTGACTTTTGCCCACACTGGTTGAATAGCGACTAAGATACATGCACGAAAACCTAAAACGATCCCAGCTGTACGTTACCAGATTAGCAGTTGATAACAGTGTTGAAATCTGATTTCTAAAAATAGACCCAATTCGAATTTGTTGTCTGAAAAAGGAAAACGTAGAAAACGCAAATACACGGGGAGGACACATTTCTTTGTGTAATAAGCGTTCACTGTACGCAAAAATTCAAGTTCCCTGCTTGCTGTTTTCAATCATTGATCCTGCGATCTCATTGCGATGTAAATAGACCGTGTGCTCACTTTATAATGAGAAATGAAGTCACTTGCAAGAAGCAGCTGGCCCAGCTCAAGCGAAGATATTCGAAATGCTCTGGAAAAATCTCAGAGGTTCAATTCAAAACAACTGTCACTGAACTTTTTGGTACAGCTTCATTCGCAATTTCTGCCAGCGTTTTTTTTGTCCGTTTAGATAATGAAAGTAAAGACTTTACAACGTTTGACATGGTTCTTTATGTGGCACTAGAGACGTGGACTAAAGTACTAAAAGTTAACATCAGGTAATGTTATAAAAATGAGTGATTTCGCTGTTTTTTTCGACCAGTGAGTGTACCGGCACCTTTCGCGTATCAGGCTGTCGACAAAATATAATTTAATATACAGGAAACACTATATGACGTATATTGAAATTTAGAAAACTGGTTTAATGACGTTTGACAGTGAAAGCGCGACATTTGAAAGGCAGAAAGCTGTCTCACCGAAGCCCGGGGAACATTCACCATATCGCATAAATACGCCACAGAACGCCATGCACATTTAATTTCTTTTTCTTTGTTTGTTTAGTCCAAGAAACCCTAGTGATCGATAAAACACACACTACCATTAACGATTTGGCTGTAGTTTCTTAATTTGTCTCAAAGTGCTTAATTGTTCAAAAGACTTTACCGAAATGGATGGACGTAGTAGCTCATTTTGTTTTATGCTGTTCTGTTTTTTGAGGTCGTCTAATGGGCAGAAAACGGATGTCTGCCTTAGCGAATCGTACGCGGGACAATGCGATCGGGATGATGGGGCGTGTGCACAAGCCTGCATCGCGGATCAACTTGAGTGCGGAAAATGCAGCGGAAAATGTGGCAACTTCCGAAACACCACTTTAAGAGTTTGTTACTGTAAGGGATGCGAAGCTGTGACAGGTGAGAGTCAGACTTTGTAGCCTATGACAGAATTTTCTCTCTTTAACATCTCTTTCACTGAAAAACATTTCTCATTTGGCGTCTATTAATGGGAATTCGCCTCTTTATTTTGGTCAAAAAACTTTTGCAGATCGCCGTCTGTGGTTGGCAAGATAGTTTTATTCCGTATGTGGTTAATATAGATTGATTATTAATTTAGTTTACAAACTTTTGACTGTTGCCGAAACTTCGCAAAACACACGGACTTGCTTTTCCCGACGGACAATTATTTCACAATTTAGCAACGTTTTTCCGGTTCACTAGATTTTGGACTTTTTTAATAGCTTTTCGAAAATATAACTTCCGAATTTCGGTGATTTTGCTTGAAATGTGCAGTTCAAAAGTTATGGGGGTGGAACGCCAACTGCAAGTCCATCCCATCCCAAAATTGAGGTCCTCCTCCCATAACTTTTGAACAGCACATATCAAGCAGTCACATTTTTATCGAAGCAATAAAACTGGCTGCTTTTGCAAACTTTCAGCGGCCTGAACTATAATTTCGACCTTCACTCAATTTTTCGGTTAGGTAGCAAAACAAATCAAATGCCGTCATTTCGAAAAAGAAAACTAACATAGAAATTTTCGTAAGGCTGACCGATTTAGTCACAAGCTATGCATTACTTTTGATTGAAGGTGCCTTGATCACAGAGAGGCGGTAGACCTAAAGCTTGGATTATACAATTCATCAAAAGAAATGTCTTTCTCTTTGTGTTTGTTCGTCTGTCACACAATTATATTGAACTTTGAGCCACGAAACTAAGACGATCTAATTGCACATTCTCAATGTTTTTTTAATGCGCGATATACAGGTGCAAACGACTCCTCCCATGTGCCTAAGGTGATGCCAATAAATCAATAAACAAGATATGAAATTTACGTATGTTTTCATACCAAAAATGAGTTTCTTTCCTCGATGGGGGTAGACTACGCTCACACATATCGTTTCACATAAATTTAGACTAATAGAAAGAATGGTCACACGCCATGTGAACGACCTCACAACTTTTGTCCGGAATAGCGTATAATTTGTGTGAAAAATTGACTTTTCGTATGACTTTTCGTACTTAATTTTTTCATATGTACTAGGGGACTAAACTGGATTCTTCTCTTGTGGTGGCTTAATATCCTTTTCAAAAATTTGAGTTCCTCTTCAGCCAGTAATGACGCACACAATTGTGCTCTTTTTATCTGAACGCTTATACGTCCTGATTATGAAACTGAAAACGAGGTTGCTTCGATTTCAATTAACCTGACAGTTCTTATTTCAGCTAACTTGTTTTTAACTTAATAATAATCTCACTTCTCTTACGCTCTGTTGTTAGCCAAGTTTATCGAACGCGAAAAGCAAGCTCCTGATGTCCATCCCACGGTCCAAAATGGCGTGGACACTCCATGGTGTGGAGATATCGTTGAGCTCATCATCGATCACGCCATCAAGGAGGAATGCTGGCAAAAATGTGAGGAGGTTCCTGAGTGCAAGGGTGCACATTATTATGCCAGGGGAAGACAGTGTTGGCTCAAGGCACGCATGGATTGCGCCAAAGGGCCCGGGGGTTACGATAGCTGGGACTACATTAAAGGCACGTTACCCGGGCCCTATCCGGTGGTGGAACTTGGTATGGACTATCCGTGTGGGGACGTGACGAAAATCGAGTACGTCCAGACGCAGGAGGAGTGCTGGTCCAAATGTGACGCCGTTTCTAGGTGGTGTATCGTCGCGTCGTACGGTGACAAGACTTGTTGGTTGAAATCGCAAAAAAATGTTGGGGTACGGTCTGCTGGTACGGTTTCGTACATTAGGCGTGACGAGACTGGTCACGGGGGTAGCTGCATTTACTGATATCTCCAACCAACCAGAAAGACTAGATTATAACATTATTAGATGAAAGTTGCTCAGTTGATATTGTTGGTTCATATTACACAGGTATTAATTCTATAGTATATTCGTACCAACAATACCTTATCGGTCGTTTGTGTTACCTAGTCGTTGTATTTTTAGTCGGGAAATTTTCCTCACCAATCGGTGTTATTTCTAGAAATCCACCCGGCTTGAACCTTCTCGTGATAATAGCTGCAAACAATAAGTTCTCTTTTTTCTTGCCATCGTGTAGTAAAAAACGGGGTACTGTTATTGTTATACGGATCACTGTTGGAGTGAGTAGCTGATGCTTGGCGCCTACAGGTGCCCGTAAGTACACCCGTTAGAACAACACCAGTGTCACATGTCCACTTGAATTTTGTCCGACTTCTGCTTTTTCGTGCTATAAAAATTTGAAACTTTTTGTTGTCAACTCCATATATCTAAATATTCAATCAGAGACCGATTGGGAGATGTCAAAATTAAGTTGTACGCTAAGAAGGAGCCGTCAGAGGACAAACACATGTTTTACGCGATATCAGAAGCATTTAAAGTGAATCATTACTAACGAAGTTCATGTCTTAACTTCCGGATGTCAACTTCTTTGTTCTATTCATCAGTGAGTAGTCAAATTCGCGTTTTTGAGGAGGTCGCCACTCGGTAAGTGACCGTCAAGGTTTTTAATCCGTTCATCGATTTTTCTCAACTGTTGGACCACGCCCAACAAGTCCTCATATCCAATCATTACAGCTATTTGACTCACTGATACCTTGCTCAATTAGTAACACTATTTACCCTATTGACCCTGTTCTGCTGCTATAGCTAATTACTTGTATGTAATTCTGATGTATGTGCTTTTTACCATGATTTCTATAGTTAACACTTTACTATATAATCGTGTTTTATTTGTCTTAGAGGCAGTTGTACTTCCTCTTTCCCTTCCAGTTTTCTTCTCTACCTATTTCTACTTTCAGTTTAATAAACTTGTTAACTACTTAATTTAAGGTTGGTAGACCTACCAATTGGTTCCGAACAGCAGTGGCGACTAGGTAAGGGAGTGCACGCCCTGTCTAGCTCGTGGAGTGACCTTTAGCAGCGATTGCACCAGTTTTTCTCCTGTTTTCCTCACCGTTTAAAGGTACGAGTACTGTATTTCCTCGATAGATAGCGACAGTGCACGGGTTACGTGACGTAATGGTTGCCCGCTGTACACGAGAAAGCTGTGTGTACAACTGTACAGCATGCGAGGTACAGGCAGGGCACACGCTAACAAGTAGATGGGACCAATTCAACGTGACAACGAGACGGATAGTGGAAGCAGCGGAAACGGCGGATGCGCGCGGCAGCGGCAACAGCAGCGTTCGGCACCGCCATTTGCATCAATTTCGTCGGCCGCCACAACCCATGGGGAGTTACGGTCAAGACAATCGAGAACGCGGTGGTTACCCAGCAAAATCAGATGGCGATTAGGAGACCAGTTGAGATGTCGAAATTCGGGAACAAGGATACCGAAGAGATCGGAATGTTTCTCCGACGATACGAAATGGCAGAACATGCCCAGAAATGGACGGATGAGGATCTGCTCGCAATGCTGCCGTTCTCTCTGGAGGAAAGAAGTGGAGCAGAGTACTAGTATGTACGGACCGTCATTCCAGGGATCTGGACCGAGCTATAATTATGTATATTATTATTATTAGTGTCTGTCATTAGGGACCTCGATCAGGGCGCCATGCATCGTGCCAGATCCGTAAGTCTCCTGCTGGAGCCGATTGTTCTCTTCTCGCTGCTCCTTTGAAAACCTGAAATTAAACAAAAATGTGTCAATTCAGAAAAGATTCAAGTATTCTGCAAATTGTTAAATTGCATATACATAATCTATAGTTGTCAACAGCCTGCTCTCTATTTTGTCTATTTTTAAAGAAAAATAAATCAACCAATAATTATCAATCTAATAAATATAATGAAATACATTTTGGCAGATTAAACGTCACTTCATTTGATTGTGAATTGAACTTAATTTTCAGTTAATTTAATTTGGTGCGGCTGGCCAGCCAATGAGCGGAAGTTTAGATGTGTCTTATTGCAGTCAATCAAATCAATCAATCAGCTTTTCGATCACTGTACATGTTAAAATTAAGTCTACACTGGGCTGCCAAGTGATTGATTGATTGATTGACTGCGCCGACCAGGAAAAGTACGAAATTTTAGATGCCCGCAAAATCTATTGGTCTTTTATGATAAATTACATCTCGAGCCGCGAAAAAATTGCGTAGTGAGTTACTTACCGTTTTGGTAGCAGGGCACGGGAATACGAAATCGCATTCGACGACACGGGCAGGGAAAACATCGACGACCTTGATTGCGGAAGTTGACCAGATGTCGGTCATTGATTGATTGATTGTAATTGATTGATTGATTGATTGTGATTGATTAATTGATTGATTAGTGTGATTTCAGCTGACCGAATGCAGCTGATGCATTGATTGACCGGCACGGCTTGATTGTAAAGATTGTTCACAATTTGCTTGAAATTAAATATGACATTGATTGATTGTCTGGTTCAGGCCAATGCCTTTGATAAAAAAGACCCAGAAAACGTTTTTTACTCAATCCTACTGACGAAGATGCAGCGCGACGCGTGACGCGTGGAGGATAATAATGATGAGAAAGTTTCACCGCGGAAAGACATAAGAGCTAGTACTAGTAAGTAAGCAAGCAGTAAACGTTGTGACGTCAGAGCAGAGATGTCGCGCAGAACTTACAATCCAAAGAGAACATATACAGAGCCAATTCGAACCATATTCTACAAAGCGACACGCCAAATCTCCGATATTTAGGCTGTGGTTCGTTTCCATTAGTTGATTGACGATAGTTCGACTAGTGAAAAAATTGAGTCAAGTGTAACTCCTCCTACATGCAACCAATAGGACTAATTGGGTTCGGCAATCGACAAGCAGTGTACATGCGTTGGCTTTCATTATTTTTTTTGGCTTACAGATCCTCTAATGGTAAAACTTTCAGCTAAGTCAATCCTATAAAAGTGAATGGCCAATGTTATAAAAATACAAGCACATTTTTTCGTTCGCTCAATGATCTCAATTTTTGTTTTGAAACAGCGGATCAGCCAAAGTGTTCTTTCTGACTTGAAACCTTATCTCGCGCGCCGTCTGTCGGCAACCCTCAGGCTAAGTGGGCAGCGCCCGAAATACTGTTACGAGACACGTGATTCGATTTACGAGTGACGTACGAGCTGAGTATGTCTGTTCGATGGCAGTATGGTCGAACTCTCCTCCCCCTTTATACTCTGTGCTCAGAATCAGCTGTTCGCGATCGTTGGCTCAGTCAACAGTGAAATCATTTTGTTCGTCACCAGAGTTTTCCGGGTTCAGTTTGATCGACTTTTTTTGGCCGATCTTTACAATGTCTACCATGCATTACATGGTCGTTTTCGGCCTCATCTCAGCGATATCATTTCCCCTCCTGTACCCAATACTTTGCCAAATAAATCGTGTTTTGATCGTTCGGCGGCGGGAACGGCGTCGGCCATGGATACACCCAGGCGGCGGTTGGAGGGACAATGGGCTCCCTTCCTGCGATTTACGGTATCATAATGCTTATTGTAGAGTACAAGCGGATCGGACGCTGGACCACGATCGAGGTAGAGGTGGATGTGCCGAATACAGCCGAAGATGGAGCATTTATCGGCGTAAGTCATTTGCTTCCTTCACATGCTAGCATCTATTTTGAGGCTTCCATTGATTGCCTGATTCGCTACTGCTGCGAACCCGTCACAAGTTGTGCAACTCACAAAATGTACTGGTGATTGAATGATTGATCAGTCATGCCAGTCTAATCTAGCAGTAGATGAATAATTGTTTACTGTAGAATCCCGACCCATCCGTGGTACTTTTTGGACCCCCCCAGTAAATCGGACCCGGTAGGCCGAAACAACTGTTTCGTTTCAGTCGATCAATCAAGGGCTTGTTTCTCCCCACATGGCTGAGCGAAAATTTCGGAGCTGTAAAAATATCAATCAGTCGAGCAATATCAGTATAAAAGTTTATTACAGTACATTTACAAATCTGACTCCATATCTTCACCGTCACCAGATACTTCACCAAACTCTTCCTGGGCAAAAAAGCTCATTTCTGAAAAATCTTGATTTTCATCATCACCAACAACTTCATCACTGATTTCACCGCTGATTTGATTTTTATCAATTGTTTCGGCGTTCACGAAAGACTTCCAAACAGTATTAAAATCAATTGCTTTTAAAGAAAATGTTAAAGAAAACGCAAAAAAACGAGCACGAATTCATGAATCGACCGCAGAAAGGAAGGATGAAAACTAACTGAACTGCTTACGCAATCAATCAATCAACGCGTGCGGTCTTGTGGTTCGGACATCTTTGCAATCAATCAAAACGGTAGCTTTTTACTGTGTGATGACGTACAGTCAACGACAAGATTGAGTGTAATGGAGGGTCCGGGGGATGGGCAAAAGGGGCGGAGCAGGGGTGATTTTCATACAATCGAACAATCAACTACTTGATCTGCAGCAGTTGTTTTGTTCCATTTTCAAACAAAGAATTTATTGTCCAGTTTATGTAAAGGATGAAAGCTATGTACAAAATGGATGAAAATTAAAAATTTCATGACA
>LRSR01013497.1:0-20673 GCA_001579985.1 Hypsibius dujardini
GTCTGCCTGTCTGTCTTTCTGTCTGCCTGCCTGTCTGCCTGCCTGTCTGTCTGTCTGTCTGTCTGTCTGTCTGACTGATTGTGACTGCTTGTTTCTTTGTCAGCCTGGCTGTCTGAGTGTCTGTCGCTTCTGTCTGCATTTGCGTCTGGTTTGCGTTTCTGTCTGCCCTTTCTAGTAGTTTTTGCTACCTACCAGATTATCGGTCTGTATGAGTAAGTGTTCATTCCTTACAGGACCTGGTCGGACCATGGCTTCCTGCAAAACCTATCATGTCTCGGTGAGGCATCTTGGCCGTGCCGGAAGGGCTCACTGGACTTTGCGGGCGGCGGACCAGTGCACATTACAGCCGGGTTCTCTGGATTAGCTTACTTGGTGGTATTGGGAAAGCGAAAGCTCATTCATGCTGAGCATCACAACATGGTATTTTTTTCTGTCAACCCACATGACTTTGTCCATCTACTGTAAATTTCGTTGAAGAATGCTGATTGGTATAGGTCAACGTGATGTTCGGTACCGGGGTCCTCTGGTTCGGATGGTTCGCCTTCAATGGAGGTTCTGCGGGTGGAGCGAATACTAGAGCCGCTATGGCAGCTACCGTAAGTTGCTGAAACTACAAGTATAACTTTTATCGCAAACTCGACTGCAAATGGTGTTGGCCTTTCCATTTTCCATAGGTCACAACTATTTCAGCGGCAACTGGGGGCTTGACATGGGTGTGGTTTGACTACTACTTCACCAGGAAACTATCGGCGTTCAGCTTTTGTTCCGGTATCGTCGCTGGTTTGGTAAGAATGGGATATATCCCATATGTTTTGCCACAACCCACACTGCCGGTTCCTTGTGAAGTTGAAATTTCACGCGCATTGTTTAAAAAAAGCAAGGCAAGAAGAGTTTGCTATTCCTCGAACTGTAGGTGGGTATTACTCCGGGATCCGGGTTCGTCGCGCCGTGGGCATCGATCCTCATTGGCTTCATCACAGCAATACTCTGCAATTTATGTTGCCGACTCAAGAAGCGACTTGGTATTGACGACTCCTTCGACGCAGGATCACTTCACGGTAAACAGCAGTAAGGCACAAGCATCAGACAGAAAGAACAGCAAAAGAGAACGTACATGTAAAATATCTGTAAGAGTGCTCCTCTGGGAGAGAAGAGATGCAGTCAATCAGACAGCCAGACAGACAGACCGAAATATAGATAGATAGACATTCAGACAGACAAACAGGCAGGCAGACAGACATTCAAGCAGACAGATAGACAGGCGGACAAGTGGTCGGAGAGGGAGGTAAGACCTGTGACCGCATTGTGCAGAGATTTTGCATATTAAAGTGGCTATTTTACCCCCTTTTTGGGGCCTAATAGAACCCCGGCTATTTTACCCCTCCTTGTATACATCACCAAGCGCATCTGCGATTTTACCCTTCCCATGTTGCCCGTCCGTCTGTCCGTTGTCCATCCGTCCATTGTCGGACAGATGGTCGAACAACGGGCAATAACTAAACGGATAGCGAATGATCGAACAACGGACGACAGACGGATGGGTGAACGACGGAGAGAACGGACGGACGAAAGGGTAGCATGGGAGGGGTAAAATAGCCGGGATGCTATTGGGCCCCACACACTACAAGAGAGGGGTAAAATAGCTGCAGCCTTTACATATTCGTACCGTTTGCCTCTCTCACAGGAGCCGGTGGGTTCATCGGAAACATTCTCACCGGGATCTTCGCACAAAAGTGGGTGGCACAACTCGACGGCACGGACATCATCGGCGGACTAGTCGAGGGCGTCTGGAAGCAGATCGTCTACCAAATCGTCTCATCCGCCGCAATTGTTGGTACCCTTCTCCATGTGTGCTACACATATTGATACGGCACAAGATTCTGCTTATCTTCCACGTCTGATGAGATGGCTTCTTGTTCCAGGCTATTTGGGCGTTCCTGATCAGTTTCAGCCTGCTCTGGGTCATCAATAAAATTCCCGGACTCCACCTGCGGCAGAGCGAAGCGGACGAGGCGCGTGGCGGAGACTTGGCCGAAATGGGAGAGGTACATTGTGATTCCTTGGTTGAAAACATTCTGCATGCACTGAAGGTTTATCATTATTGTCATTGCAGGCTGGATATATTCTGGCAGCGCCGGACACTACCCCCAAGCCGATAACCACCTTCGCCGCCCTCCAGGAACGAACCGCAAACGTAAACGGTAATGCCGTCCATCCTAAAGGCAAGAGCTTCTTCGATGACGACTAGCATAAACGGAACTGCGGAATCGCGAGGGCATGCCCACACCGACATCTGACTGCGGGAACACCCGACATCTGACTGGGAACACCTGACATCTGACTGTGGGAACGTATCTTCGGCATCATTTGATATAATTGTGATACTGTTTCGCACATCATATATATGTACCAAAGTACTGGTTTTATAGCGTCAAAAGGCCGCTTCATCACAGAAAATTATGGTGAGTCAATAAAAACAAAATGCCATCAGCCAGAGGAGTCGAGGGCATTCTTTTCGTAAAAGTCATTGTAGCGACTGACCGTCTCCTGCGTGGTGCGCGGCTTCACCGACGACAGAGCTCTCTCAAAGTGCCGCATATGGACTTGGGTATTGTCGAGGTCCTCCTCCAGTGCCGCGAGCGCGGCTTCCTGACACACAGCCGTAATCTGCAACAGCATAAATGCTGCCAACATCCGATGGGTAATCGAAGCATGATAAAAAATAAGTACTAACGCACCTCAGCACCGGAGAAGCCGTCGGTCTTCTCGACCAAGGCCAATTTGTCCACATCTGCCGCCGTTGGCGTTCTCCTGAAGCGAATGTCGAGAATTTCTCTCCGCGTCTTAGCATCCGGCAGTGGGACGTAAATGATCCGATCCAGTCGGCCGGGTCGCATTAGCGCTTTGTCGATGACTTCCGGTCGGTTGGTGGCGCCGACGACGATCACCTCTTGCAGACATTCAATGCCGTCTGGACAAAAAGTGCAAATCCAATAAACAAACATGAATCAGACAGTCTAGCAATTTTCTTAAAATAGACTCCATTGACTTGGATTTATATATATTTCAAATCAAAATTCTATCTAAAGTATATTACTTATACATTTTTTGCGATTTCAAACAAAATTTATTCTAAATAAAAAGTGTATTTAACATGTTAGACACTAAGAATGTAGGACAGCATACCCATTTCGTTTAAAAGCGTCGCCAGAATGCGGTCCCCCACACTGTTGCCGGACTTCGCACCGTTTCCCCGTGCCGAGGAGAGGGCATCAATCTCGTCGATGAAAATGATGGAAGGCGCTGATTTGCGCGCTCGATTAAAAATCTCCCTCAGCGTCCGCTCCGACTCGCCCACGTACTTATTGTACAGCTCCGGGCCCTTGATGGCGAGGAAATTGATGCCGCCCTCGGTGGCCAATGCGCGAGCCATGAGTGTCTTGGAGCAGCCGGGCGGGCCGAACAGGAGGATGCCGCGCGGTGGGCGAATCCCCAGCAGCTGGAACTTGGCGCTGTACTTCAACGGCCACTCCACGGACTGCCGGAACTTCAGCTTGGTCACCTCCTGCCCGCCAATGTCATTCCACCGCACCTGCAAGAAATCTGGTTTGAGACCACCAAGCAGTCAAAAACCCGACACAAAACTGCCCATACGTACAGGTGAAACTTCAATCTGCACTTCCCGGAGCGCGCTGGGCTTCACCAGCAGAAGTGACTTGAGGAAGTCGTCACAGGACACGGTGATGTCGGTAGCCTCCGAAATGTTTTCGCTGTTCTGCTACCCAAAAGAACGAATACTAACGCGATCAAGAGAGAAATCTTCAATTTCATCGGTACTACTGAGACGACTTTATGTACGAGGAGTCTGTCTTATCCCGAACCACTGGCAATACCATTCACTGCGTAATTTGCCAAACAAGCGAAACTTTAAAAGTTTTTTCGGCACTTCCCGAGCCCAAATGTAATATGCATATGCAATCGATTGGCATAAGCGGAAAACGCTTGGATGTGTGAGGGCGAAGCTCGATGACCATTAAATCGTGAAATTTTAATCTTGCTGGTTGGAGTTAAAACAATTACCCATAACTCCGCCCCTTCCTCGCCAAATTTTTATCTGGTCATACCAGGCGATTCGAAATTAAGATTCTGGATCGGATAGTGCCAAGCGTGCGAATTACCGAGGCATCGACAGGGGCTCGGAATAAACCATGAAAACGGGTGGCTAGGAATAGGACGGACTCCTCGTACCTCTGAAAAGCGCCGTAGCGCACTCAACCCGGCTTCCGAGCAGAGGGCGTTCACGTCCGCGCCCACGAATCCATGAAGCCGATCAGAAAGGGTGCCAATTTGTTCGTCAGTCAGGGAATGCTTCACATTTCGTAATGCAACCTGCAAAATGTCCTTCCTGTTGGAACCACAGATGGTGGGCAAAGTTAGTCAGAAGAAGTAAAATAAGGCAGCCGGCAAATGATCGTGCGATCATTGATCAACGATCAAATGATCGTGCGATCATCACTAGTAAGGCGATCGATCAAGCTATCAAAAGCCTGGCAAAGTTCCCGCGCCTACCGTTCACTCGACAACGGCACAGAGATTTCAATTTCCTTATCGAATCTTCCCGTTCTCCGGAGGGAGTGGTGGATTGCGTCGGGTCTGCTACACGTCGCGATGATTAAAACCGGGGCTGCAAATAAACAAAAACACATCATCATATGCGAACCAAACTTGGCTGTGGAACGAAAATGTAAACGACAATTACATAAAAACATTTAAAGTCACTGCGAGAGACAGTCGAACTTCACCGAGTAAACCACGACACGACGACAGCCCGAAACGAAATAAAATCAAATGAATTGTATGGTAGATTGTAGATGGTGAGGTATTTATATTTATAGGAAAACATCTGGTTCCCATTACAGTCGATAAGAGCGTGCCGGTTCACCAGAACCGAAACCGGTTTACCAGAGCCGAAACCGGTTCACCAGAGCCGAAACCGGTTCACTAGAACCGAAACCGGTTTACCAGAGCCGAAGCCAGTTCACCAGAGCCGAAGCCAGTTCACCAGAGCCGAAACCGGTTCACTAGAACCGAAATCGGTTTACCAGAGCCGAAACCGGTTCACCAGAACCGAAACCGGTTTACCAGAGCCGAAACGAACGACAACAGGCGGGAATGAAAATTCACCGAATTTTATAGTAGATGAAGGGGTAAACGAAGATATCATTACTATGGCAGGAATAATGTTAGTTTTTGTCCATCGCAAGCGCCGGATGATGCGATCAGACTTATCAGGGACCGAAACAAAGTCTTGGAATTCAAGTTAAAACGAAATTTGTAGCACAAGATAATTACCGGTATATAGGAAAAAGATATTTGTGTTGCTTACCATCACAATCGCTGAGCGAGTCAATCAGATTCACCAGGGTCCCCACTGCCTTGCTCTCCTGGAAGGTCATATGGCCGACGTCGTATTTCGGACAGATAGTCTCCAGGTCGTCGATGAAAATAATGTGCGGAGCCTTGTCCCTAGCTTCGGAAAAGACGCGAAACAGGTGGGGCTCTACTTCGCCTGCACCAGCCGTCGACGATGTCGGTGTGGTCAGGGCTTCCAATGTGGAGATATTGGAGGAGTGTATACCGGCCTCGGAAATGGCGGCTCGCGCCAGTAGCGTCTTCCCGGTGCCGGGTGGGCCATGTAGGAGGACGCCGCGCGGGAGTTTGGAGGATATGCCCAGGCTGCGCGCCAAATCTCGAACTGGTCCATCTTTCAGAATACCGATTAATTCCTGAAATAATAGATCATTTTAGCACAGTTTGGGAATAAAATCCCACACGGACACAATCCAACCGACCGAATATTGGCTGACTAAAACGAGGTCTTAGGAAAATATGGGAACATTTCTAATAAGACAACACGATTACACGATGAAGAAATCCCACCAAACAAGTAAGCAATCAACCAATCAAGCAGCAATCAACATGATCAGTTTGGTCACATAACCGACTGCACTCGACAATCAAGTTCTCTGTATCCTTCCAAAGAAAGCTACCGGTGAGTCAAGAAGTAACTAACAATCAAGACATCCTACCATTCACACAAAATTATACAATGAGAAATCAGAACAGCAAAAAGAGTGAACAGATCCATCATTCAATCGCTCATCTAGGCTTGAGATTCTGAATAGCATGACAGGCTGTTGGTTGATTGATTGATTGCGCACACTTCAACTGAGACAAATAAGCGTCATGAACAAACTTGAACGCAGTAAGACGACTTTATCGCATGCTCTTCATCTTAGCAGGAAAATGCCATTCCATCTTCATCAAAAACTCACTTGAAGAAGGGTAATCTGTGCCGATAATCCACCGACATCGGCGAAGGAAACCTTCTTCGCCTGAGACTTCTTCTTCCCCGTAGATTTCCTCGCCGACGTGGAGGAGGACACCTTTGTTGCTGACATTTCCCACCTTCCCGATTGTAGGCAATCCTACGGAGAAAGCAAATAACAGATAAAACACAGTGATAGCGCATAGTTGATTGGTCGATTTCGCAGTTGATCGCCTTCGCATCAGAAAGTTGCGCAGTTTTCTTCATATTTGGCTCGACGTGAGTTTAATTCTCAAACAAGAATTCCCACGCCGATTCCGATCAAGGATGTAGTCATCATTTTGGGCGATCGACGTTTTTTCCTGACTTTTTTCACGCTGGATGTTGATACAGAAATTATACATACCGACACGGTAGCAATCCGAGGGAAAATGGTTTAGGAACTGCCGAAATGAATTAACCACGTGCAACGGATCAACCAATCAGCCGCCGGAAGGTACGCTAAAGATCCGGCATTGAGATGCGACAGATGGCAAATAAATTGAAAACCGAAGAGTAACGGACACTGCGAAATAAGTATGCGGATCAATTTCGAGACACACTACTAATTTTGTTCAGAAATTGGAGGAGCGATACCTTGGAGAGTTTATAAGAAACCATGAATTAATATATCTCTGGCAGAGGAGAAAGCAATTTAGGATCTCGGCGGTCCGCCTCCGCCGATTTTGAAATTGTCCGCGTTTGTGACGGAACGGTTGTCTTCGTAAGTAGTCTTTCAATCAATCAATCGATCACTCATCTTCCGTTCGCACATTGTTACTGTATACTCGTAATTCGCACACGCACATTATTCTTACACTACAATGTATGCGCTAATGCTTGGTATGTTTATTATAAGTTGGCAATTTATTTTTCGTTGCAGTTTTGAAAACGTTTCTCGAACTGGGCAGTAGTGACGGCGAAAGCGCCGAATGTTTCGATGGGCCGGCGACAGCAGCGCCACCGGAAGCCGCTCCAGGAACCGCAATACATCTTGGTATTGGATCTCGGTTCGACGTTTCTCAAATGTACCATCTTTCACCTGAAACAATCTACACTAAGTCATTCTTCCTCCACATCAACCGTTGCTGCTCCGGAGTCTGTCGGAATAAGTCGGACAGCCACTCCGGCCAAGAAGACAGCGCCAGCGGAACATGTGGAAATCGACCCTGGCCTTCTCTTCCAGCACATCCTCAAACTCATTGAGGATGCTTTAACCGAACACAACATTTCGTGGGAGGACGTCATTACCATCGGTATCACCTCTCAGCGCAACACTTTCCTAGTCTACGACGCGGCCACCGGCAGAGAACTGACGAACCTGGTTAGTTGGAAAGATCGCCGCGGTGACGTCATCGCGGAGTCCTGGAACCGGACGTGGCTCAGTCGAGTGGTTCGATTCGCGGGAACAGCAATGAGCGGCCTTATCAATTGGAACAGGGCGATTATTATGTCCGCTATTTACTTCCGGTCCGGGCATATCCTGCCTCGATTGAGTTGGATTAGGAAGAACATGCCGGATGTTGAGGCGGCCATCTCGACCGGCAGCGCCAAGATCGTCTCGTTGGACTCCTGGACCGTTGCGCGACTGACGAATGATTTCGATTTCCTGACCGACTATTCGTGCATCAGTTCGTGGGGATTCTTCTCGCCGGCGAGTATGCGATGGAGTCGACCGATGCTGTGGTCATTCGGGGTAAGTAAAGTCCATTACATTATCATTTAATCGGTTGATTAATTAATTGATTGATGGATTGGTTTCCAAATTTTTGCAGATCCCTCGTAGTATTCTACCGAAAATACAACCAACAGCTTCCCACTTCGGACGGATCTCCGAGAAATTCTTCGGCTCATTAAAGCCCATCACCGCCGTGGTCGCGGACCAGCAAGCCTCAGCGTTCGGTCACTACCTCTTCCGCCCGGGCCAGTGCAAAATCACCCTCGGAACGGGCGCTTTCATCACGGCCAATTCCGGCGGCCGGTTAATCTTCGACAACGAAGCCAACATCTACACCCTGGTCGGCTGGAAGACGGGAGCGGCTGAACCAGCTGTGTACCTCACGGAGACCCTCGTGGCGGGATATGCCGAGACCCTGACTGAGTGCTCACAGCGCGGCGTTAACCTTCGGCTCGGAATTGTTGACAATTTGGATGAGATTGACGAGTTGCTGTGTCGGTTTTTATCCTCGGAGGAGGAGGAACTGGCGGTCGAAGGGAATATCGGTCAGGCACTGGATGTCTTCATTTGCCTTGCTTGTATGATTGTGGCTCAAATTAAGGTTCTGTCCCAGCGTGTGGACCTAAACTTCCCACTGCGAGTCGACGGCGGTTTGTCCAACTCGACTGTTTTGCTGCGAATCTTGGCCACGCTGCTCGGAGAGTTCATCGAACGACCGGAGGACCGCGAAACGACCAGTTCCGGTGCGGCTTGGTTGGCGGGCATTGGAGCCGGTCTGTGGACCTTGTCGGATATGAAAGCGCACGAGTCACATTACAGAGCGGAATGTGAGACTGTGGGTCCCGGTCCCGACCGACTTTTATTGCTCCTCACCGATTTTCAGTCGAATGGAAATTTAAAAAATTGACCTTTGGCGTTGGCGTTGATAAGACTTACAAACTTTCCTGATAATATCGATAAAAACCAAGACTGTAGACGAAGTTCCGCCGGAAATGCCGGTCTGTCGGAGTGTCCGAATTAGATGACGGGAATAGTTAGCGGTATTTGGTGACCGACAGAGTGAGTGAGTGGCTGTGGTCAGTCCTACTGTCCGTACACAGAGACAAGTGTCCGAGTTAGATGTCCAGTGCCGTAAACAGCCCGCCCACATTTTCGCTCGCTGACCAATCACGAGCGAACTGCAAGTAACCGTCGCGTATCCCGCCAGCTGCCACAGGCCCACAAGAGAGAAGAAAGGGAGAGAGATGCGTTGGCGTCTTCACAGCCACACAGTGGGGCGTTTATTTTCGCGCTTTCCTGAATTTCACTGTCTTCCGTTTCTACTCAAGGTCATTCATTTATTTTCCCTCACCATTTGTTGAATTTCGCCTGGACCGCCTCCTCCGAAATTCTGATTTCTTTCCTCCGAACACCGGAGAACTGCTTCGCATCTAATGGGTTGATGCGGGTGCTGTTTGAGCTGCTTTTGCGTCGCTCTCCGTTTCCTTTGTGTTGGGAGGAAAATCGAACACCGCGAAGGAAAAGTTTTCGACGGAGAAATCTCCCCTTTTCACGAGAGAAGACGTCTTGGCCACTTGAAATACATTGTCGGTGACCGTGTTCGCCCAATTTGTTTTCTTTCCCATAAGTGTTGACTTTTGGATGTCGGAACTGTGGCGAACCGCTTGAAGGTGAGTCATGGAGCTCCAGAAGAAAAGAAGGAAAGAAGAGTTGTCGTTCTCGGTTCTGATTCGTCGAACTTGCAAGATCATGTTCGAAGGTTTCCTCAGCGTTTTCGGCCTTTAACATTGACATATCTCTATTTGTTTGGATTTTTATGAAGGAAGGGCTAAAAAGACCTTGGATCAGTCAGCGTAGAGGAACAACAATTTCCCATCTCCTTGCAACTTTTTGCGGTTTTTTGTTACAGCATGTTTTCCGGGTTTGGTGAGGTTTCTTAATTTTTGTCATCGGAAATCGTTCGACTCATTTATTGAGGAAAAAATTGTCAGACTGAAATAATTTTGTTTTGCGTAGGACTGTGAAAGAAACCTCTGTGTTACAATTTCTTTCCCTTAATTTGCTATTTTAATCAGCTAGGGATTGTTCTCCACAAGCGATCCAATCTTCATTGTTTGTTGAATTTGAGAGATATTTTGCTAGTGTTAGTTTCCATATTACGTACGTTTGACCACAAGAATTAGACGGATGGAGGTGCCGGAGGATTAATTGAGAACTGGCCCTCACACATTGCAGACTTCCCGGACCGATGGCGACCCAACAAGGTTCGCCGTTCCAGCTCTCCAGCTGCTTGGCCGCAGCGATAAACTGCAACTCCCGTGAGATCGCTCCGTTAAGTAACGCCATCGGAAAGTCCGTGGAATCGATTTCCGCCTGGCGTGATCGCCTGAAGAAGCAACTTGAAGAGAAGGTACGGACGCTGTTAATGCTAATCTGTTTGATCTGCATTCTGTTGCTTGGATTGCCACATGTATATAGACAATTCTATTGTTCCTTTTTGACCAGGATGCGCAACTCCTCGCTGGGAAGAGGACACTGGAAACCCTGTATGACAAGATTAGCCAGACGCATCAAGACACGGATGTCTTGCGTGCTCGGTTGGCGCGGGAAATCGTGAAGCGAGGAATGGCAATTGAAAAGTAGGTGTATTCCGGAGCACGACCAATATTTCCGTGTGTGGAATTTGTTGCGAGACCATTCAAATGTTATTTTCAGGTTTACTCACCTTCAGGCATCTGTGAAGGCCGCATCCGCTAATGCCGGGCGCCTGAAGGCCATCTCTGGGCAATGTAAGTGAGCATAATCATATTGCTAGATATCGTACTCTGCGTATCTTCTAACCAGATTCGAAATGGCATATGGGAGACAGGTATATAAACCGACCGCTGAACAGACAGACAGAGAGGTGGACAGACAGGCAGGCAGACAAATAGAAAGACAAACAGTTAGACAAAGAAACTAGGGTATAGGACGAAATGTTCTATCGTAGACGCCAAAGACCAGAAAGCCCGTGCCGATGCCAGAGCGGGTCTTGTGGAGGAGATTCAGGTTTGCGACAAACCCCATTTCCCTGGGACTGATTGTATGGCGTATATTTCTGTATTTGACAATCCGGCCCACTCGCCTATCCAGGCTACGCTCAAGGTTGCGGAGGAATTCAGAGCCAATCAGGGCACCTTGAAGAAGGAACTAATGGAGAAAGGTAAACCATGATCTGCAAGCACGCGGATCTATCATGCACGAATCATTTGAAAACTACTTTTTTTCCTTATTCGCTAGTTGCCGCTGCGGAACGAAAAGAAGCTCTCGCGGACCGACAGCACGCCAGCCTGTTTAGCGAAGTTCGTGACACTGTTTTGCTTACGAAAGATCGGCGAAGCACGCCTCACAGTAAACATGCATTTGATTTCCAATAGAAGCAAGTAGTCGAGGACCGGCTGAAGGAGAAGGCGGCCGCTTCCAGCTTGGCGCAAGAAAGGCTGAGTTTTTTGGACGCCCAACTGCAAGAGCAACGCACGGAAATGGGTGAGGACCACAAATTTTCTTCGGCCTGCTCCCCATTGTTACTTCGAACTGTCGGTGATCCGTTTCCGCTGAAATCTAATTTGAGTTTTAGCCACTCTTCTGCAACGAAAGAGCGTCTGCATCGCGTCGACGGACGCGGTCGAACAGACCATCGCGAAGATTATTGAAGAGGAAGCTGCTTTAGAGGTCAGCGATTCTTCTGGCTTTAATGATTAGGATGTCTTTTCGGGCTGGGCGACAGTTGGAGAAAGCGTTTTTATCTTATAATTTGTAGCGAGAGTCGATGGAGTATGGCATCACCATGGCTCAGCTTGAGTCCGGCATCAGTGATGGCCTCCGTCAGATTGCGGACGTTCGCGCAGCTGACCAGCAGTGTCGTCAGCAGACTCATGCGGAGTTGGAGGCCGCAAAGAAATGTGACGCCGAAGTGGAGGAGTCGTTGCAGCTGCTGGAAACTCAGTGGGAACTCAGATTTTGTGTCCTTCACTTCTCCTCAATATCATTGCTTGTGACCTTGCACTGAACTCTTCCATTTTTAGATTGCCAATCTTAACCCATGAAAAGGTTGGTAAACGTTAATTTTTTGCAAGCGTGTATCCGTGAAGCAAGACTTACGGATGACTGACTTCAGGAAAATGACATCGAAGCCCTTGCCGCACTGAAAGCTGACGAGATGGTTCTTACGGACACTATCTCGGAGGCGGATTTACGCATCGAAGTATGTTCCAACCACGGTTCCCACTTCGGGGTAAGCGAGGCGGAACGATTGGAGGTTGTTTTGAATTTATTGCAGAGTGCCGAGGAAGTGAGAACCAAAGTCAGTCAAGCCATCCGCTTTCAGCAAGATCGGTAAGTGCGTTTTATTGGAATTGCCGTATTGGAACTGTTTATCGATTGCTGTTCTAAAAGTTTGTTTATTTCCCTACTTGGCTGTCTGTCTATCTGTATGTGTTTGTCTGTGTGTTTGTTTGTCTTTCTGCTTTGTTCGTGTTGTATGAGACGTTCCCCTCTTAACCCTCAGTAAGAGCCAGCGCCACAGGAAAATCTCACTTGAATGTGCTAACGACGGACTGTGACGTTGCAGACTGGCGGAGGAACTCCGGGAGGAAGAATTGGCCGAGAACCGTCGGCGTGCCGAGGTAACAGAACACTACTTTGCGGCTGCCAGTCTTCATTTTGAACTCGAAGAACAGAATCTTGCTTTGAGTTTCAGAAGGAAGCTGCGGAATTCAAAGCTATTGAAGCAGCAAAGGTGGCGGAATCACTGCGCAAAGCGGCTGAGGAAGCAGCTCGACAGAAAGCGGCTGAGGAAGCAGGTCGACAGAAAGCGGCTGAGGAAGCAGCTCGGCAGAAAGCGGCTGAGGAAGCAGTTCGGCAGAAAGCGGCTGATGAAGAAGAAGCTCGGCAGAAAGTGGCTGAAGAAGAAGCTCGGCAGAAAACGGCTGAAGAAGAAGCTCGACAGAAAGCGGAGGAAGAGGAAGCGCTGAAGAAAGCGGCTGAGGAGGAGGCACGAAAGAAAGCGGCCGAGGAGGAGGCACGAAAGAAAGCGGCTGAGGTGGAAGCCCTGCGAAAATTAGCGGAGCAAGCTGCACGGAAGAAAGCAGAAGAGGAGGAAGCTCGGGCGGCAGCTGTAGCGGAGGGAGTCCTGCGACGAGCTGCGGAGATGGAGGCTCTGAAGAAAGCAGCCGAAGAATCGGTGGCGGCTCGAATGAAAGCTGAGAAGGAAGCAGCGCGTAAAGAAGCTGCTGAAGAGGAGGCTCGGTTGAAAGCTGCGGAACAGGAGGCTTTGAGGAAAGCTGCGGAGGAAGAGAAAGCTTTAAAGAAGGTCAGCAATAACTAACTGTGAAAAGCAGCTGGCAAGATGTCATAAAAATTTGAGTTATGAATGTTTTTTCTGTAGAAGAAGGCTCTTGAAGAGCAGGAACGGAAGAAGGCCGTGGCCGCTGAAAAGGCACGTCTCGCCGCAGAACGGAAAGAACAGGAGGTAAAAAGCATTCCCGACATGTGTTTTTTTATTACGCCTTTATTGAACCTTGTGTTATTGACAGCTGGAGAAAGAGCGACGAGAGGAGGAAGAGCGAATTGCGCTCGCGGAACAAGAGGAGCGCGAGGAACGGCTGCGGCGGGAGGAGGAAGAGGAGCGTCGGGCTATCGAACGTGCTCGAGTATAATGCTCCATGGCAGCATGTTGCGAACTTACAATGTATGTATCTTGTTTTTGTTTTTAATTCACTTTCTCTTACCCTTAGAAGGCTTCTGCGGCTCAAAAGAAGGCCGTCGAAGATGCGGCAGCGAAGAAACGCGCTGAGGCTAAGGAACGTGCAGCTGCCGCAGAGGTGAGTTTCAACACTGGAAAAAGTACATGCACGTACAACATACTTGTTCTGTTACTTACTTTTATTTCGCACACTTACCAGAAAAAGGCGGCCGAAGCTCGTATGAAAGCGGAAGACGATGCGTCTCAGGAACGATCCGTCGTACGAAATTCGGCCAAACTCTTGGAATAGTGATGTCATAATACTTCCTAGCAATTGACAGGTAATTCTTCGCTTTTCTACTTATAGCGAAAGGCCAAAGAAGCTGCTGCAGCTTTGGAGAAAAAGAAGGAGAAGACAGAAGCTCAAAAGCGTTTAGAGGTACGAAACAAACAGCATGAGCTCGCGATTAGACTTCAGCGTGTCAATGGTCTCTTGTGATTCAGAAGCAGCAGGCAGATGCCATGGCGGAGCGGGTAGGCGTAGATTTAAATTACATAATAATACGTGAAACGTTGGGTGTCGCAGGAAATAGTTTTGTATTTTACAGAAGGCCGCTGAAGCTCGAAAGAAAGCCTCTGTCGCTGCGAAAACTGTTGATGTCTTGGATGTAAGTTGTCATGTGGGTTCTAATAGGTTTGCACACTTCCAAAATATAGAACCAAAATGGACAACTTGAACACATACAGGCAGGTAATCAGCCAGATGAGCAAACAGGTGGATGGGCAAACAGGCAGATGGCAATCAGGCAGGCAGGAAATCAGTCAGGTATCCGGGATGACGGACAGAGATGTGGAATTGGCAGGCTGGCCGACAAATAGATAAATAGACATATACAGACAGACGCATAGACAGGATGGGTATACAGACAGACAGAAAGACAGACCGATCCACAGATAGACAGGCATATAGATAACTAGACAGAATTTGTCTGCAAACAGACAGACAGGTTGCATGGCATTCTCGTACATTAGACTTCACCGTAATGGAGCCGAACCTGACGAATATTTTTTTGACATTGCAGCGGAGCAAAGCCAGTTCGGCTGCTCCTAAGCCAGTGCCCGCCAAACTTGCCCCTCTGAAGGATGCCACGCCGAAGCCGAAGCCCATTGCTGCGGAACCGATGCTTGGCCCATCCGCCTACAAGCGCCCCAACACCCAACCCGACCCCAACGCCAAGCGCCCCAACCTGGGAACGCGTGGCCGTGGCATGTTGACCACACTGGAGGAGAGCCGCTCCGGCAGCTCCATGTCTGACTCTGTAAGTCTGCCTTACGTGAGTCATTCCGACTCAGGTCTTCCGCCCAGCACGTCTCCCAAATCGCTTTCTCACCTGCGTCTTCCCATTGCAAATTTTTTATCGTTTTAGTCGATGGATTCCAACTTCAGCGTCCACGTGCCGATGCAAGTCAAGCCGGAGGACAAGCCCAAGTTCCCGAAGAACTTCGGGGTAAGATCTCATCAACGGTCGCTCGCGATTTCCTCCTGTGGGATGATACTTTTGCTTGCTCATGGTTTGACATGTGTGTTTCGCCTTGCGATTGCAGCGTCTGGTCCTCAGCCCTCCGGACGATGAAAAGAGCGTCGTGGGATGTAAGTTGTTTTCATTTCTGAATCCTGCTTTTACATGCGCACAGCATAACGCTCTTCAATCTATGTGTTCCTTCCCACAAAGGTATGACTCTGGACGACTACTGACCCGTCCGCAAAGCTCGTGAGAAGAAAACGACGCTGTTGCATCAGTGAATCAAACCTTATCGGTGCGGATTGGATTGTTCTTTTTTTACTTCGGGAACTAAGTCCAAAAATGTTCCTCTAATATTACTATAATTTCCCTGTGACGCTAGTTTTCGAAGCTGACCATTCTCCCACATTTGGTGTGCCGCGTTTCTCCTTACATGTTTCTCTTGTACTAACAAAATGTTATTCTTCCTAACAAAAACTATCCGGCTGAAGTATTGGTATTTGTACTAAGTGGAACAACCCTTGCCGTGGTCAGCCCTGAGGACGACGTCGTGTTCCGAGTCTGAGCCGTGTTTGTAGTGGCTCCACTCGCATTCGTCACGTTTAACGGAACAGGTCGGATCGTGGAGGTGGGAACAACAAGTGGAACGGTAACGTTTGGACCTCCGGGCGTTAACGTGACGTTCCCGAAAGCGCGCTGGAGCCCGTTCTCCGTGACAGCTGGGGAACTCCCGCCCCCGCTTGGCGTGTCGTAATCCTCCGTTATTTGCGGGTTAGTGGGTGTTCCATTCTCCGAGTTTAAGCTTCCGTTTTGTGGTGCGGTAGTGGGAAGTTCATTTTGGATGTTCGGTGTGGCAGTTCCCTGACTGTTTGAATTCTGGTTGCCACTGTTGAACGGCGCTGGTGTTCCTTGGTTGTTCGAATTTTGATTTCCATTATTGAACGGTTGTCCTGTTCCTTGGTTAGTCACGTCTTGGTTCCCATTATTAAACGGAACCGGACTGACTGCGCCGTTGTTGTCCGCTCCCTGGAGATCGTTCCCACCATTCGTCTCTTCTCCAGTGTTATTGTTGTTGTTATTGCTACTCTGACCGGCCGATGACGAGTTGAAATTTGGTGGTGCCGGATCAGATCCATTCGTTGGCCGAACAACTATTGGCTCCTCCGTCGTTCCGGTAACTGGTTCTTCAAAACCATCTGTCACCAGACCGGATTGACTCGTTGAGTTGAGCCCGTTGCCTTCGTTGGGTTCGCCACCACAGTACTCAGACGCCATGGTTTCGATGCAATTGGGGGAAAACAAACGAAGGTTCTCGCCTTGCACAAAAGGATGGCGGAAACTGAAATTGAATTAGATTTCGTTAGGGGCCAAAGTTCGATAGGAATCGAAATACAGACAGACAGACACAGACAGACACACAGACAGACAGACAGACAGACAGACAGACAGACACACACAAAAAAGACACACACACAGACGGACACACGACAGACAGACAAATAGGCAGATACACAGATAGACAGACTGACTGTCAAAACAGACATACGGCTTTAAAACAGGTTTCTTAGAGCTAAATTTAAGTTACGCTTAGTCACCTAACGGAATTCAGATTATTTGCATAGCTAGCATTACTCACTTCAGACAGCAATAGTAGTCATTTAGCCGGCTGATGAATCCTTCATCTTTGCAGTACATAGCGTTGAGGGCGTAGAAAATCGCTGCAGGTTTTCGGATTTCTTCAACGGTTGGCCTATAAATCGAATCAGTCCCAGTTTTGAAATAAAGAAGTTCTTAGGAACTTGTTTCTGAACGTACAAGGTTTTGCAGGCGTAGCTTCCATAAGAAAGCGGAGGATCTTGGCCCGGCAAGGTGGTTCCGAGGTCGGATGCTAAGCAAGACTCTCGTTGGATGCGGCAGTGTTGCATGCACTGTGTTTTTAGCTCACGACAGGTGATGTCAGTTCGTTCGGTGGTGATGGAGCGGGAAGTGCCGAAGGGCAACAAAAGGTCCATCAAGTCCGTTGTGTCGTTGCTGGTTAGGGTTGCAATGTAGCACTCGCACCTGTATACATCATTCTTAACAAACTCGAAGCTAGACATAGAGAATGGACATAGAGGAAGAACAGTCACCACACAAGTTGGTACATCAGGCAGGCAGTCAGGCAGACAGGCAGACAGACAGACAGACAGACAGACAGACAGACAGACAGACAAACAAAACAGTACAACACCTCACCGCGCATTATTTGGCTTGCTGAAGTCCACAAATTGCGGGCCTGCCGGAAGGTTTTTACTGTTGAAGTTATTTATTCCAGGAGGAACCTGACCCGACCCTGATCGAGGAAAATGAACTGGGGCTTCACTCAGATTTAGGGGGCCATACGATTCCAACGACACCGGACGTTGCTGTTGGGATGCTGCCGCCTGACCTGAATTTCCCACCGGATATTTCATATCTTGCGAATTAATAACCGGTCCTTGTTGGTTGTAGTTGTTATTAAACGACTGCTGCTGCTGAGAGACCGGCGGCTGTGGGAAGGAACCGCTGGGCCCACCGCCTCCGATTTGGGTGGCCAGTAACGCCCTGCCGTAACTTCCGCCGGGATTGGATCCTTGCGCCGGTAATTGCTGCTGGCTTGCGACGAATTGTACCGCCATGGAGACAAGAATCCCAAATTTAATTAAAATCATTTCAAATATAATGCAAAAGAAGGTTCCTGTAAAGACAAAATTTATAAAAGATGGTTAAAAATCTACTTCCGGTTCGAATAGAGGAGAAATATGACAGTGAGCGACTCATGTGAGCAGTAAAAATGAGACACTCCGTTTTGGGCCCTTGGCACGATATAGAGAAGACCTTTTGCCCTGTTTAGAGACTTCAAGTGCACACGATATGATATGGCAAAGTGAAGAGCACGTACACCTCTTGTGGATGAAGTGAAAAGTGAAACAAAGCAATTTTCCATTTTTTTTCACTTAGTTCGGTAAAGGTGAGCCACACTGTGTGTGTGTGTGTGTGAACGCGCCATTACGTCAACGCATCATATATTTCCATATTTTCGGTGTGTGGCCTCTCGCCAATCAACACTCATGTTGCATATACGTGAACTCGAGGACTCACTCATCTAATTTACCGAAGCGTAATTGTGGATAGAAATTTCCAATTTAAAATTACGTTAATTAAACACCGCGTAACAGGAGCTTGGGCAAGCGCACTCGGTCGACGAGCGTTTCCTTTAGAGGTCCACAACAGCGTACACTAGGAAGGCACAAGCCAAGAATTGCTGAAGACTACGAACCCCGAAGCAGGCCCGCTGGCAGGCAGGCAGGCAGGCAGGCAGGCAGGCAGGCAGGCAAGCAGGCAGGCAGGCAGGCAGGCAGGCAGGCAGGCAGGCAGGCAGGCATGCAGGAAAGTAAGCAGGTGAACAGGCAGACAGATAAACAGACAATTATACAGGCAAACAAAAAGACAGAAAGGGACGGACAATGGCCGGAGAGTGTCAGAACCTTCAGAAATGTCTCATGAAAACGTAACGAAGAATAAGGACCGAATCTTTTTGGGATTAAAAAAACCGATTGTCCAGTCTAGACTGCCGTAAAAACTTCAACCAAGAGATAGATTTGTCATTTTTGGTAAAAAGATAAAAAACAGTGCTCGTCATGTGTCTGTGTGTCAAATTCAACGGTCAACCAGTGTCATCATAAAAACCGCAAGTCCGGACCTCTTTAGAAGAGGCCGTAGTAGAAAAAATGCGACAAAAGAGATGCCGACAAAGTGTCAAGTGTTGGGCGACCGATTCTTCCCTTCGTTACTGCTGGTTGGCGTGTTGTTGTTGGACGTGGCTGATCCCGGCCGATTCTGCCAACCTCCCGTGCTGGGTGGCCGGATGACTCCTCCTCTTGGAGGAGAGGAATAGAGAATACTGTCATGCTGCTGCTGGAGCTGCTGGACGGCGCTGGACATTCGGCCAATGTGGTTGGGATCTTCCATGGAGGAGGAGCGGGATGAGAGGGCGGGATGCTGATTTTGCATGTGGTTCACTAGGGACGGGTCGAACTGATTGTTTTCCAGCCGGGTGATTAGGCGTTCGTCCTCGTCGCCGAAGTCACCGCCCATTAAGGTCGGCTCTCCGACTATCATCACATCCTACAAAAAAGACCGCGTTACGCTGTGTAAAGTTTTAAATGAAACACTGTGTCCACAATAATTGATGAAAACAAAGCATGCCTGGAGCCGTACTTGGGGGTCTTTCTAATCTATGTATTTGTCTAAATGTCTAAATATCTGATTGTCAGTCTGTCTGTCTGTCTGTCTGTTCGTCTCACTGTCTGTCTCTCTGGCAGCCTATCAAGCTGTCTGTCTGTCTGTCTGCTTGCTCGTCTGTGTCCATCTGTCTATCTGTATCATGTACATCTGATGTTTGAGAAATAAAAACTCCTAGAAGGACAGGCACGCAACCTGGTGTGAAAGGACAAATCACGGCACCTTGAGCACAAGACTTGGTGAAACGGTCCATGCGAATCAACACACTTTACCTGCGATGCCAACGGCATCGTCCCAGGTGTCGAAGGAGCATTCCCGTTGCCACTTCCACCGCCGCCGCCGCTTTTCCCCTTTTTGTGCGACTGCGGTACAGGTGTAGATGAGCCGGGACTTCCGCCGCCGATCGGGCCATTCTGCACGCTCGCGACCGACCCGGCACGTGGGGTAGTTGCCTTCCTCTTTCGCCGTTTGTTCGCTCCCCGTGCAGCCTCTGCGAAGAATAAAATGAGAACTGAATCGGGCAGCCAATCATTCGCAGTACAATAATAATTCTAAAACAGAATGAAAGCAAGGCAAGAGATAGTGCAGTAGAACAAAAACATCTCTTACATACAAAATAAAAGAGTAACCAGGCTGAGAATCAGCCAATCGGTCGATCAGACAGACAGACAGACAGGCAGACAGACAGACAGACAGACAGACAGGCAGGCAGACAGACAGAAAGACACACAGACAAAAACCGACATACGCAAAGGCGTGAACCCAACAAAGGCGTAAAATCTTGAGATTAAATCAGACAAAAAGAAGTGATACGAGGACATTAAAAAAGGAATGACCTACCCTGATCTTGAATGCCATTAGGTAACCCGACTGTGAAATAAGGGAAAAGACAAAAAAACTAAATATATCGTACGAAAACAAGCAAAATCAAATCGGTCTTGAAGAAAAATAATACGAAAAACCAAATCAACCAGTTGCATAACGAAGATGAAAACGAACCTGGAGGAGTGACGGTACTCTTCCACTTGTCAAACAGTATGGAAGAAAGGCAGTCCCGGGGCGGTAATGAATAGGCTTTATTCCGGGCCATAATTTGTTGCATCGGTTCCAAGATGAGACA
>LRSR01013499.1:0-31877 GCA_001579985.1 Hypsibius dujardini
GATCAAGTGAGCGGCGTTGTGCCCGATTATTTGGGGAGTTACATTTGACGGAGTTGATTGCCGTTTAGGTCCATCGTCAAAACGCTCCGCAAGTTGGAGTACAACGTCGGTCGGCATGGAAAAAGCGTGGAGGATCACTTGAAATACGTCAAGGCAAAGCATTTTTAACGAGATCAGAACTATGACCGGATGTTTTTTATTAGTTTTTCAGTGCGTTTTTGCAGTAATCTAACTGTGAGATTTATTTGCAGTATGAAATGGAGTTTTTGGAGCTGATTCGGGAGCGCAGGAAGGTGAGTCAGACGTTATTTCCGTTTGAAATAACTATTTTCACTGATGGATCAATCAATCAATCAATCAATCGATTATCGTCTTGGACTATGCGTTTCATTAATTCATCAATCAATCGATCGCTCTCATTTTAGACGTTTGATTGCGCTATTCATCAATCAATCGATGACTATTGTTTCAGACCTTTGATTTCATTAATCCATCAATCAATCCAACGATCCTGGTAGAAATTGCACCTTGGACAATTGTTGTTTCGCTAGAAGCAGTTCTGAAAGTCTACATTAATTAATTTACTAATCGGTAAAAATCTTAAACTTTAATATTGACCAATAGTAAACGAATCGGACCCCAATTGTCACCGAATCAATCCTGGGAAGTCTTATCTTGGCTCTATAACTGTACCGGAGAGACGTTGCATGTTTTCAGCGTCTGGGATATAACTTCAAATTCAACGAAATTGAGGGATCAGTTGGAAAGCGCTGTCAGACGCGTCTCTTAGTAAGTAACAGACAATATACACTCAACGACAAGATTGAGTACACTAGAGGGTCCGGGGAATGGGCAAAAGGGGCGGGACAGGAGGTGGTTTTCAAACAATCGAACAATCAACCACCTGACCCCCTGGTCCGCCCCTTTTGCCCATACCTCGGGCCCTTCAGTGTACTCAACCACCTGACCACCCCCTGCTCCGCTCCTTTTGTCCATACCCCCGACCCTCAAGTGTCCTGACCACCCCCTGCTCCGCCCTTTTTGCCCATACCTCGGGCCCTTTAGCGTACTCAACCACCTGACCACCCCCTGCTCCGCCCCTTTTGCCCATACCCCGGGCCCTTTAGCGTACTCAACCACCTGACCACCCCCTGCTCCGCTCCTTTTGTCCATACCCCGGTCCCTTCAGTGTATTCAATCTTGGCGTTGATTGTATGACTGTTAGTCTTCTCAACATTATGCGGTCACTCAGACGCTTTTTCCTTCACAGAGAGCAGAAGGCCGTCACCCCGGCAGTATGGAGGTGTGGGATCTTCACGTGGAGCTGTGCCGATTCCTCAACTGGCATCCCATGGCCAGCCAGGTCTTCATACGCATGCTGCAGGTCCACTCGGATAAGCCAGGTGCGGATTCCCCTGCAAATTCCCGACAAGTCGGGACTGTCAAAGGAATATTTTTTCTCTCCAGAGGTCTGGATAAAAGCTGCAAACTTTGAGCTGAAGGAAAACGGTTCCCCGGACACAGCCAGGGAGCTCTTCATGAAAGCCCTACGCTGGCACCCAAAAAACGAAGAGCTATGGAGAGAGGTAAGACGGTTCCATAGATAAATCCTGTTCTTCATTAATTTGGCTCGTTTCAGTATTTGCTGGCCGAGTTGAAGATTGCCTCCAACGTCTACGCTCGCGCAGAACTGTTGGGCGTGTCAACAGCGGATCTCGTCAAAGGCGATGATCCCATCGCCACCGGGAAATTGGTCATGGCGGTTGCTCGCAACGCCATGCTCACGGTTCCGGACGTCGATTTTTCCGCGTCGCTCTATCGGGCTATCCATACGACTCAGATATCCTTGAAGTTGCCGGAGGAACTGTGGAAGCCGTTGTCGGAGTTTATCCTGTCTGAGATGGAAAGGTCGCATGGCGCACTGCCTGCTTACTGGAAACGGCGTGCTGAGTTCTGCCTGCTGCCCACGAGAAGCACCGCTAACGGCGATACTCTGACGGAATATGAGACGATTAATGCCGAGAAGGCTGCTTTTGAGGTCTTGGATTCGGCGATTGAGAAGAATGATTCCGGTAAGCATGATCACATACGATGTTCTGGATAGGATGTCATACCAACAGACAGATTGACAGACAGATAGTGAGCCCTATAGTTAGATGGACGAACTGACAGGCAGGCATGTAGACAGCAAGACAAACAGAAATAAATCTAGGCAGACAGACAGCAGCAGGCATACTAACAGACAGACAGACAGACAATAAGGCAGACATCGAGATAGACAACAGCAGGCAGACAGACAGACAATTAGGCAGACATCGAGACAGACAACAGCAGACAGACAGACAAGTGGGCAGACAAGTAGATAGACAATTAAACAGTCAAGTAGACAGAAATCGAGACAGATAGACTGACAGACAGACAAACAGGCGTCACAGTATGATCTCGAAGTGAACTTTGAACAGGAGTACTATTACCTCCTGGTTTCAGACGATTCCCATTGCATGTTTGGTATCGTTCTTCTTTTAGCGGACATGTGGCAGGAATACATGGAGTTTTTCGTGGATCTCTACTCGGAAAGTGCGGCGAAATCCGATGATCGGCTGCACCTGCTGAAGAAACGATTTGAGAAAGCCCATGAGATATTCCAAATGGCGGAGCAGAAGAAGGCCGTTGGTTTCTCGCACCTTCTCAGTTGGGTAGGTGCGCTTGCATTGTTTTTTTTCGTGGCATAGCTATTTTTGACATTGATTTCGTTTCCGCTGTGTCTAGTCTAGGATATTATTCGCCAGAAGGAGAGTTCAAGAAGCCCTCGCGGTTCTTTCGAAAGCTGCGCTTGTGCTTCCGGTAACGCTCGACGGATTTGCCAAACTCATCCAGTGCTATGAAACTGTCTCCACGGATTCTGGTGCTGTCATTCCACTCATTCAGAGGGCGAAGGCGACTTTACCGAAAACCGTAAGTTCTGCAAGGTTTCGTCACTCCTTCATCCCTCCTGTTATCCGTGCGTTTGTCAGTGGTTTTTTCTGTCTGTCTGTCTGCCTGCCTGTCTGTATGTCTGTCTGTCTGTCTGTCTGTATCTCTGTCTGTCTGTATCTCTGTCTGTCTGTCTGTCTGCCTGACTTTCCCCCAGTATGTCTGTCTGTCTGTCTGTCTCTCTATCTGTGTGTCTGCCTGTCTGCCTGTCTGCCTGTCTGTCTGCCTGTCTGTGTGTCTGTGTGTCTGCCTGTCTGTCTATGACGGTTGGTTGTTTTATATCAGTTTGGGTAAGGCAATCTTTTAGCTCCTTCCACTCCTAGGATCCAGAATTCTGGCGGCATTTGATTTCTTGGACGCTCCAACACCAACCGAGCGACGCGGAAGCGGTCTTTAGGGACGCTCTCAGACAGACACGACCGGTAGTGGCTTCGTCTGCTCTTCTCTACCTCCAATGGGCTTACAGAGAAAGCACCGGGAAGGGTAGGAAGGTCTACCAGGAACTGTGCAAAACGCCGGGTGCCTTCACCGAGCCATTGATCAAGTGGGTATTGGAGGAGGAGGAGAAGCGTCGAAAGGCTCCGATTGCTCTACTGAGAAAGATTTTGGATCAAGCCCTCATCGCACATGGCTCAACCAGTGCTGGTAAGCACATTAATCATGATTAGTTACCGGCACCGGATGATGGTTGATTGATTGATTCAGTTGATTGATCTCATGGCTGCTTAATTTTTTTAAGGTAAATTTTCAAGCATTAAATGTTGAATTCTCTTTTGTCTGCAGATCTGTGGATCGACTACATCCAGCTAGAGCTGACCTACCCCGGTGGGGACGCCTTAAAGTCCAGCCAGATGGTGTGGAAAGCTCAACGCGCCCTGAAACCGGAAGCGGTCGCACTATTCACGTCCATGTACAACTTGATCACGGCCGATGAGAGCGAAAGCGGTTGAGCTTGACTTTTCCCCGCCACACGCGCACACACAGACACAGACAACCGTTTAGCGATCGTATTTCACGGTGATGCCATCTCACACCCGGCATCTGCGGGGAGAAGTGCGGAAATAGATCGCAACAAGACACGACATTGTGACGTGCTGTCCGCGCTGGGGTTGGATGTCCGGCTCGTCCGGAAGTGTCGCCAGACGCGCGCGGAAGTGTCCGCGGACCGTGTGGTGATTGTCCTTTCCAGCGCGGCAGTGGGTTTTTTTTGTACCAACAGGCAGCATAAAGTTCCGACTGTCCGTGAGATTTCGAGCTTACTTGCTTTTTTTAACCGGGTGGGTTTATGGATGGGAATTATTAGAGCCGGTCTAGATGGAGGCTTGAGAGGGTGCCATGCTGCAACCGATATGGCTGATGCACTTGGTCCTGCTTTCCTTCACCGTTCTGGCCTTGCCGGAGGAGTTGTTCAATCATCCGCCGGCCGTGCAGTTTAACAGTAGCAATTTTTACCTCAACGCGACGTGTAAACTGAATGGCGCAATTGGGACCATCACCGCGGTCGGGTCGCCGCCGGACGTGGTGTATCAGATCTTTGGGTCGCAGGATTTCACGGTGCACCGACATCGTGGGGATGTGATTATGGTGAAGAAACCGAGGGATCCCTATCCGTTGTTCTATATCTCCGCGGTGGACGCGGGGGGGAGTAGCGCGACCGCGGTCGTGGAAGTCAGTCATAACTGTCCGACGGTCAGTTTCGACGCGGTGTCATACCACTTTTTCGCGCTGCGGCGTGCGCCTTCAAGTACCGTTGGTCATCTCAAGGTAACATGGCGTTCTTTAGTCCAATACACAAAGGGATAGACAATCACTGAAGAGATAGACAGACACACAGACACACACACAGACACACAGACACACAGACAGGCAGGTAGATAGGCAGACAGACAGATAGACCAACAGGCAGGTAGAGAGAAGGGTAGATAGACAGGTAGACCGAGAGACAGCTAAAGAGACAACTAGACGAACAGACAGATAGATATGCAAGCAGATGTACATGTTCAGGTACGGCGAATTTGTGGAGGTTCTCTGAATTCTCTAGGCAGCTGGTGGGGACGACATTCGGTATAGCACAGAGTCTGAAGTCTTTCAAGTTGATGAAGTAACCGGGACGATTTCCGCAAAGCTCATCTTACCCATCGACACTACATCCATATTCTACGTCAAGGGTTCGGACAGGAAAGGTAATACCGACGTAGCGGAAGTGGTGGTGGAAGTAATCGGATGCTACATGGATGTCGACGTGCAGCATGAAAGGCGATACAACGTGGTGTTCGAAAAGCGCTGCTACGCTCTCATCTTGACCAGATGCGAGTCCGGCATCATCGCCGGCGCCGTGACGGTTTGTACACGACCCTTGCATCAACCAGGACCTGTTTGAGTCCGTCTGTCTGCTTTTCTGTGCGTGCCCGCCTGTCTACTTATCTGTCCATCTCCCTCCCTGCTTACCACCCGTCTGCTCTTGTCTGTCTGTCTGTCTGTTTGTCTGTCTGTCTGTCTGTGTCTGTCTGTCTGTCTGTCTGTCTGTTTATCTGTCTATCTGTATCGCTCTTGATGTTTCATCTCCCGAATCGTTTTATCTGCTACAGTACCATGTCTTATAGGCGAAAGGGTACCCTGAACCCACCTACGAACTGCGACATCCTAACTTCTACCTCAACCCCGAAGATGGTGTGCTGATGGTGAAAAAAGACGTCGAACCAGGCATGGTCTATCAATTAAACGTGATGGCTAAAAACGGGCACGAGCCAGACAATCTCGACGTCACGCTAGTCACCGTCGACACTCGCAAATGTCCACCGCTTAGTACCACGCCCACCACTCCCATTCCTGAAGGTCGCACAACCCGTCTTCCAACGACAACGATAGCCACAGAAGGTTCCTTATCGGAGCCGCTCGACGAAAACGGGAACAGTATCCCGGTCTCACCGACAGATGCCTCAGCAGCAGCCGCGGGATTTGACGTATTCGATCGAAACGGAACCGCCCTCTCCGAGGACGATCCGTCCGTCTACAGCAACGGGACAGTGGAAGAAAACCCCTTCCCGGTGAACAATCAAAATGAGACGGACTTTTTCAACTGGGACGAAGTGGTGACGCCACCGTTCGTCGAGTTCAACAACGGCACGGACGGTTCCACCGCAGCACCCACAACAATGTTCTCGCAGAAGCCATCTAAGAACGGTTCCTTTGTGGTGCACTGGATGTCGGTGAACATCTCGAAGACGGTCAAACCGGTCTATGTGCCTAAATTTCACAGCGGGAAGATCTTTGTGAAGAGCACCCGGCCGAAATCGGATTTGTCCGGTGATGGTCGCGGCATGGAAATTGTGTGAAGAGAACAAAATGCAACTGGCTGTGCAATTGACCGACGTGCACACAGAGAGTGCGCGTGTATGTGCACGCAGAGAGTGCGCGTGTATGTGCACACAGAGAGTGCGCGTGTATGTGCAGGCAGAGAGTGCGCGTGTATGTGCACGCAGATAGTGCGCGTGTATGTGCACGCCGAGAGTGCGCGTGTATGTGCACGCATAGAGTGCGCGTGTATGTGCACACAGAGAGTGCGCGTGTATGTGCACACAGAGAGTACGCGTGTATGTGCAGGCAGAGAGTGCGCGTGTATGTGCACACAGATAGTGCGCGTGTATGTGCACGCAGAGAGTTTCTCTGGAGGGAAGAACAAAAATTATATATTCATTTATTCGAAAATGTTTTTTATTTGTTCATTAACAAATTAAACGAATTATAAAATTGAGCTGGCAATAACGGCTGATTAATTGCCGTTACAAATTCTAGTCGAAAACGAAAAAAAAATTTAACCGTCTGGTGGGAATATGTACTGTATTTCTCCCTATGGGAATAAATATTACGTTATTATTCTTTATAAATAATTTAACACTGCATGGAAAACAAATTCGTGGGTTCATCAGCCTGAAATGAACAGTACTGGATAGAACGCCATCTTAAAAAGTGGTCTCTTCTTCGCGACACATACATTACATAATAATAAAACATTCTGGGTGTTTCTACCCAGCTGCACACTGAACTGTTATTGTGACCGGGACGGTAGTTGTCGCGCCGGTTGCGCTGAACGCCGTCACTTGAATGTTGTAAGTTCCCGCTGCCGTGGCGGACGTCAAAGTGATGTTTCCGGAACTGTCGATGGTAAAAATAGTGCTTCCGTTGTTGATGTTGTATGTGATGGCGTTGGTGGCGAACACCGCTCCGACGGCGGACCCAGCGGTGCAGGTGGTCGTGGCCATTGTGTACCCGCCAGGTTGTGTGAAAACTGGAGTTCCCGTTGTTGCTGCTGTGGTGGTGCTCGTGACACAAGATGAGACGGTCACGGTAACGGGAACTGAAACGCAAACGCCGGCACTGGTGCAGGCAGTGACAACCAGGCTGTAGGTCCCCGCGGCTTGTAAAGTTGTTGCTGTGATAAAGAGAATGACAATCATCGGGCGTTCACTAAGGATATGGTTACTTATTGCTTGTCTGTCTGTCTGTCTGTCTGTCTGCCTGCCTGTCTGTATGTCTGTTTGTCTGTATCTCTGTCTGTCTGTCTGTCTGTCTGTCTGTCTGTCTGTCTGCCTGTTGTCTGTCTGTATGTCTGTATGTCTGTCTGTCTGCTTGTCTGTCTGTCAGCCTAAAGATGTCGTAGAATGCATTTTATATTCGTTCACTGTCAGCTTTCGACATTTGTACCTGACAAGACACCGGTTGAGCTAATTGAAAATCCTCCGTTGTTTCCACTGCTGATGAAATAACTCGCCGCGTTCGTGGCCGTGATAGCACCGAGTGTCGACACTGCGCATGCCACCTGCGTTATGGAATAAGAAGTCTGCGGGAAGACGGGCGAAAATGTTGACCCAGTCGAAGTTCGTGCTGTGCTGGTTGTTGCAGCAGTCGTTGTTGTTGTACATCCGCTAGTTGAAATCTGAACTAAAACATTAGTCGGAACCCCGTTCTGATTCGTTGCCGTCACCGTGAGGTAGACCGGTGTGCCTGTGGGTACAGAACCGTAAGCTGTGATGACACCACTCGTCCGATTGATATCGTAGTAGTTGCTCCAAGGACCTGTCTCGATGTAATAGACGACGGCCCCGGTTGCCGACACTGTTCCGATGGTCGAGCCATTTACACCATTTATACAGTTAGTCTGGGAGAAGCTGTAAGGGGAAGATCCGAACACTGGTGCGGTGCTGTTGAAATTGCAGTTACCGAACAGGCAAGTTGCGTTAATGATAAAGCTTGTGTCCGTTAAGGTGCTCGTACTGCTACTACTGGTTGAATTGACACTACAGCTAACGGTGATGGAGACGTTAGTGGTGATTGAACCGCTGTTGCCGAAGGCGGAGACAACGATACTGTAGTTGCCGGCCGCTAGATCACTTGAGAGATATATTCCACCTAAATTTTAATAGTCAATACACATAAAGCAAAGGCCGTTAACGTGCAGTTACAAACAGACAATCAATCAATCAAACAAACAAACAAACCAACAGACAGACAGGCAGGCAGACAGACAGACAGACAGACAGACACAGACAGACAGACAGACAGACAGACAGACAGACAGACAGACAGACAGACAGACAGACAGACAAAGACAATAAACCTACCGCCGGCTGAAATCGTGAAATACGGACTCCCGGAAGCGATTCCGTAATTATACGAATTTAACGCAGTCACCGTACCAACGTACGAACTAGCCGTACACCCTTGACTAGTAAAGGCATAACCGGTCGACCCAAAAGCCGTCGCTCCACTCAGGTAGGAGCTGTAAGCAGACGACACCGAAACACCCGACGTATCGAAATTTCCCGTACTCGCATAGTAGCAATTTCCGCCGAAACAGATATACTGCAGGCCAGTATTGAAGTCGTTATCGCCCGTGCTCCCGTCACACTTGAGTTCCACGGTGGCCGTCAACGTCACCTGCTTGCCCGTGTCCTTGTACGCCACAATCGTCACCGTGTACGTGCCGACGTTGATGAAGTTGGATAGCGTCAAGGCCCCCGTATTGGAGTTCAAGTTGAACATATTGTTACCGATGACGCTGTTCTGATTGAATGTGCTGGGACTGTTGAAGCTGTTGGTGAAGCCGCCATTACTGAAACCGTTGAAGTTGCCGAAACTGCCGGTGTTGAAGTTGTTATTGTTGTTTCCGCTGGACAGAAAGTAGGCCTGCCCGCCGGTCGTCGAGACCGTGCCGACCGGGGCACCCGGGTAACACGTCCCGACGGTGAAGTCGAAATCGTCACCCTTACTGACGTTGCTGCAGAAGTTGTTGAAGCAGACAATGTCGACGCCGTTTTTGTTGCTTGTACCTGAAGTTATTTTACCTGGACTCCATCATCTGTTCCACATTGAAATACACACATGGCGTAAAACCTCAGGCCGACCGAATGAAAGCCAACTTTTTACCGGCGCCCAGCAAAATGGGGTGGTCGGAGTTTGAGCCAATTTGGGCCAGTGCGTGCAGCCATTTCTCACATCGCTTGATTCATTGATTTAATACAAAATCAATCAATCAATCGACTGCGTGGTCAGCTGTGGTAAACAAACAGCTGCACGCATTGGCCAAAATGGCTCAAACTCTGACCACCCCATTTTGCTGGGCGCCGGGGAAAATGTGGCTTTAACTCGGTCAGCCTGAGGTTTATGCCACGTGTTATTCGTACCGCAACGGATGGTGATGGGGACCACGGCGGCGCCGTAGAAGTTGGTGGCACGGAGGTTGACACGGAACTTGCCGGTCGCTGAGGTGGCCAGGTTCAGCTGGCCGGTCTGATAGTTGACGGCCACGTTCTGCGGGGACCCTGTGCGGTTGTCGATGGAATAGGCGATTTGACTGATGGATGGGTTGTTAGCTTGGACGGCTGCGATGAACAGACCGGTACTGCAGGTGGTCATGTTGAAGACGTATGAGGACTGCGCGAACTGCGGAGCCTGCGAGTTGGAGTACCCGCTGAAATAAGGCGCCTGTGCTTCTGCCATCTGAAAAGGAAGTAACTCAAAACTGCAACTTGAACAGGAACAACTTTGTATCTAACTAAACGATAAGACATCTTTCTTTATAAACGAACACCTTGAAATCAAATCAATAAATCAAATCAATAAATCAATCAATAATAATAAATCAAATTACCCTTACCGGAATCCATTGGAGGAAGAATATAATAAGCAGTACTTCCCCGCAAGCACGCACACCTCCCCGCACACCTTCTCGGCACTCCGACATCCCTTTTTCGGTTCTATTTCGGACTGCCAAAACCCGACGACGTGCTTCAATTTGGAACGTGCGAACATTACGTCCGACCTGACAATCATTTCCATTTTATATCTCTCCCCAAGTTGTGTTTGAAAAATCCGCGTTCGAAATAACAGAATTCGGTAATCTCTCGACCGGCGTCCCTCCATCCGGCGGGCAGTATCTCGCTCTAACTCTATACTCCAGCTGAAGGAACAGACTAAGACAAACAATGCCGTTACGTAAGGAAGTTGCCATCTTTTCTTGTCGGACTGAAATTGCAGCGAAGCCTCGCTGGTCCAAATTTCAACGAAGCCTCCGACGGACCAAGTGAGCTGACGGACCAAGTGAGCTGACGGACCAAGTGAGCTGACGGACCAAGTGAGCAGACGGACCAAGTGAGCAGACGGACCAAGTGAGCTGACGGACCAAGCGAGTGTTTTTACAACCTCAAAAGTCAGTTGAGGGTTCCTCGCTCTGACGGTTTGCTCTCTTTTCTTGAAGGCGAACAGCGCACGCCGGAACAGCTCATCACGAGGTTGGTTGTATTGCTTAAATAATAATTTTGAATTCGATTTTGAATTAAATTTTGAATTCGAATAAATTTAAGTATTATTCTTTAATAGAAAAGGTCTTTTAACGCGATTTTAAATAATGCTTTTATTACCTATTAACAAAGGCCAAGACATTACTGTACTGCCACGATTTTAAGGGTGGGGGGGGTTTAGCCCCGCCCACCCCTGATAGACTGTACGTGACGTCACGGATTCACTTCCGTTCATCAATGGCCGAATATTCGGTCCGCCAAAAGCGCAGTGAAACCAGTGAGCACAAGTTGGACCGGGGGGTCGGTAATTTACGTGTAGGGCAAAAAATCCACCCTTAAAATCGTGGCAGTACAGTAATGCTAGCCAGCTACATTGCATGACAATGCTCGAAACATCGAAATATACAGAACAGTTTCCTATGGGTGAAGCAATAACTAAGCGATCGGCCAGGCCAGCAGGATTAAAACCACCGAACACGGAATAAAAAATTAAAACAATTAAATTGTAGTTTCATCTACATGTAATGAGAAAATTAGTTTAGTAGCAATATATTTAGCAATTCAGAGAAAAGCGATACAGGTCTACCCAGCTGCACACTGGACCGTTATTGTGACCGGGACGGTAGTTGTCGCGCCGGTTGCGCTGAACGCCGTCACTTGAGTGTTGTAAGTTCCCGCTGCCGTGGCGGACGTCAAGGTGATGTTTCCGGAACTGTCGATGGTAAAAATAGTGCTTCCGTTGTTGATGTTGTATGTGATGGCGTTGGTAGCGAACACCGCTCCGACGGCGGACCCAGCGGTGCAGGTAGTCGTGGCCATTGTGTAGCCACCAGGTTGTGTGAAAACTGGAGTTCCCGTTGTTGCTGCTGTGGTGGTGCTCGTGACACAAGATGAGACGGTCACGGTAACGGGAACTGAAACGCAGACGCCGGCACTGGTGCAGGCAGTCACAACCAGGCTGTAGGTCCCCGCGGCTTGTAAAGTTATTGCTGTGAGGATAACTAGTCTTAATAACTGAGGCTTCAATTTTGTTTTTGTACGAGTGTCTATTCGTCTGTCTGTCTGTCTGTCTGTCTGTCTGTCTGTCTGTCTGTCTGTCTGTCTGTCTGTCTGTTTGCCTGCCTGCCTGCCTGCCTGCCTGCCTGACCAATTGACATGCGAGTATGGCATCTCTTTAAGGTTTGTACTAGAGTATTTACAAACCAGAGAGAACACCGGCTGAATTGATGGAGAACCCTCCGTTGTTCCCACCGTTGATGAAATAACTCGCCGCGTTCGTGGCCGTGATAGCACCGAGTGTCGACACTGCACATGTCACCTGCGTTATGGAATAAGTTGTTTCTGGGAAAACTGGCGGAAACGTCATTCCGGTCGATGTTTGGGTTGTGCTAGTAGAGGTAGCAGTAGTGGTTGTGGTACATCCGGTAGTTGAAATTTGAACCAGAACATTAGTCGAAACCCCGTTCTGATTTGCAGCCGTCACCGTGAGATACACCGGTGTCCCTGTGGGTACAGAACCGTAAGCTGTGATGACACCACTCGTCCGATTGATATCGTAGTAGTTGCTCCAAGGACCTGTCTCGATGTAATAGACGACGGCCCCGGTTGCCGACACTGTTCCAACGACCGAGCCAGGCGCACCATTCATACATCTAGTCTGGGAGAAGCTGTAAGGGGAAGATCCGAACACCGGAGCGGTGTTGTTGAATTTACAGTTTCCAAAGAGGCAGGTAGCGTTAATGATGACACCAGTATCGCTAATCGAGGTACTGCTGCTGGTACTGGTTGTTGTCGTGTTGCATTTAAGAACGATTCTCACGCTCGAAGTGATGGATCCAGAGTTACCGTATGCAGCCACAACAATACTATAGTTTCCCGCAGTCAGGTCATCCGACAGAAAAATGCCACCTAAAATTTCAAAACAACGTACACGTTACGAGAAAGACATACAAACAAACAGACAGATAGCTACAAACAGACAGACAGACAGACAGAGACAGACAGACAGACAGACAGAGACAGAGACAGACAGACAGACAGACAGACAGACAGACAGACAGAACAAAAAGACAGACAGACAGACAAAAAGACAGACAGTCAGACAGACAAATAAACAGATATATAGGCAGACAGACAGACAGACAGACAGAAAGACAGACAGATAGACGGCGGGCAACAGACACAAAGACAGTCTGATGAACTTACCACCAGCTGAGATTGTAAAACCCGCACTTCCAGAAGCGATACCATAGTTATACGAATTCAATGCCGTCACCGTACCAACCAACGAGCCAGCCGTGCAACCTTGACTGGTGAAACTGTAGCCTGTCGCCCCAAACGACGAAGCTCCTTTCAGATAGGACGCATAAGCATTCGTTATAGACACCCCATTCGGCACGATGTTCCCCATATTGGCAAAGTAGCAATTCCTTCCAAAGCAGACATACCGCAGTCCCGTGTCAAAATCGATGCTACTGCTGCCCACCGCATTGTCGCACTTCAACGTGATGGTCGCCGTCAGCAGCACCTGCTCCCCGCCGTCCCGGTACGCGACAATATGCTGCAAATACGTCCCAACCATAAGCTTATTGGTCAACGTTAACACTCCTGTCTCGGAATTCAAGTTGAACATATTCGAGAGATTTTGGTTGAATCCGTTGTTTTCTGGTAAAATTCAAACCACGTGATAATTACTAGTATGTTAAAACAATCTTGGTAGCAAATTGTACACCAGGCCTCGTACCAAGGAACGAGGAAGCTCAGCACCCGATCCGCTCCGCGTGTTTTCCAAGTATTTCTTTCATAGAACACTTTTCAGACAATTTTTATCAGCATTGATCCTGTCTCGCTCATGGAAGTCGGTCGAAAAAATCAGTCACTTAAAGTGCCGATTTGATTGGAATTTTTAATTTAATTTATTATTATTCTTCCTTAGTTAGTTTTTGCCACTTCTGATTAGGCCCTTAGATTTACCGTTGCCGTTTTGGCTGCCGGCAAAGAAGTAAGCTCGTCCGTTGAGCGTCGAGACCGTCCCAATCATCGAGCCCGGTGTGCAGACGTTGATGGTGAAGCCGAAGGAGGCTCCGATCGCGCCCTTACTGACGTTGCTGCAGAAGTTGTTGAAGCAGAAAATGTCGACGCCGTTTTTCTTGAGGTCGCCGCAACGAATGATCACAGGCACGACGGAGGCGCCGTAGAAGTTGGTGGCGCGATAGTTGAATTGGAACTTGCCGATGGGCGAGGAAACGAGGTTGAGCTGGCCGGTCTGGTAGTTAAGAGCCATGTACTCCGGATTTTCGGGTCGGTTGTCGATCGAGTAGGCGATCTGACTGGGCGACGGATTTCTAGCTTGAACGGTCGCGACAAACTGGCCCGGATTGCACTCGGTCAGGTTGAAGTAGTAGGCGGACTGCCCGAACTGCGGGGATTGTGAGTTGGAATAGGTCGATTGCGCCTCCGATGTCTGAAAACCATCACTATTTATTATCAGAATATATAAAATATATCAAATATATCAAATAATATAAAATAATATAAAATATATAAAATATATAAAATAATAAAAAATATATAAAATATGAATAAGTTTATATAAGATATGATTGAGGTTTTAGACGTACCGAGATCCATTGGATGACGATGAACGAACTGATGAATATTTCCAGATGAACGCGGGATCCGCCAAGTTTCCGCATTCTTTGCAGAGTACTTCGGCCAGCACCACGTTATCCTAATCCGGCGACTCTTCCGGTCGGAATGGGGCAGTCTCTTCCATTTTAAGTAGGCTTCTGAAACAAATCCCGATGTTCGAGACAATAAAATTTCGTAATCTTGTAGCCGCGTCGGCTTTGAGTGCTCAATTCTCATCGTCTGCTCGATGAGCGTCACATTACTTTATCAGCGCCCCGGCAAACAGGAACAACCTAGATTAGAACCCTGTTTTGACGGATCAGACGCTTTGACGAGCTGTTTGGACAACCTCTGACAGGGCGGTTAGTCAACAGAAGTCACCACTCCCCTTACCGCGCGCGCAGTGTGCCGTCTCACGCAAAGCACACGGAAGTCTCACAGCATTTTCTCAATTGAATTCTTTGAAAACACGGGAAAATATACAAGAAGACATTTTTTTAATAGAAATCCTTAATTTGACTTCATTATGTTAGCGCGTCATCAACGGTTCAGATCCAAATTTGGTAGCGAAGAAAAGCGCCGTGAGCTGCAGTATAAAAGGCATCGCCTGACTACGTAAATGTACGTTCTGGACAATGCTTGTCACTTGGGGGTTACGACGGACCGACTCTTAAATCGGTCACCTTTACCACCCTCGGGAAGGTCTGAGACTAAGGTCTGCGATACACTTCCTAGACGGAAGCGCTCTGAGAAGGGCGGCGGCGGACTAGAAACTACCCTCGCAGCGGACCAAACGGCAGGCGATGGATGAATTGGTCTTCGGACCAACTCCGGATGTCGGTCTGTCTGTTGAGTTGGGAAACGCTGCGACCAGCTTCGCAGCACAATTGACAAGGTGGCGTCTCTGTGCGCCATAACTCAATTCAGACTATTCTGTTCAGAACGTAAAGGTTCAAACCTTTTTTCGACAGACAAAACAACAGGTGAATCCAAAATCCAAATAATGTCTGAAATATAAAACATGAAACCATTTGAAGGAAAGTCATTCCAACTTTTCTTTGAGAAAAATCCCATTAAACTCCTCGAACAAATTGAAACGAACACACTTTTTCGAAAAAAATTAATATAATAAACCTTTTTCCCAAAAAAATAAATTTAAGAGGAAATGGACTTATTTTCGAAAACAATACTTGAAAAGGAGTGTTAAAACGCACCTTTTTTCGAAAAATCTTAGAAATGGTTTTGAAACCGCGCAAGTCTTCCGGGTTCAATTGGTTCCTGATCTGATTAGAAGATTCATATGTAACATATGTAACATTTGTAACATTCGTAACATATGTAACATTTGTAACGTATGTAACATTTGTAACATATGTAACATATGTAACATTTGTTACACATGTAACACAAGTAACACATGTAAAAAATGTAACATATGTAACACGTAACAAATGTAACAGAAGTAACAGAAGTAACATATGTAACACATGTAACATATGTAACACATGTAACATCGGTAACACATGTAACATATGTAACACATGTAACATCAATGCAGTACCGCTATTTAGAAAGAAAACGACTGTGAAGGGTATTATTAAAACGAAAGGAAAAAACATGAGAAAAATGGGCTGGAAATAAAAAAGGTCTGCACGGTAAAAGAAGCATTTTTCAGGCAAAAAAATATCACAGAGAACGAATTCGTTTGTTTTGGCTTAAAAAGAGAAGAAGCGATAAAACCTGGATTTTTCCCAGTGAAAAAAAAAGATTGAGCGACGATGAGACGACTAGCTTATTAGAGTAAACCGTCAGCAGAAAACCGCATGACGTGCACAATGAGATTGAGGAGAAAGGAGGCTGATTATTTTGTTCCGTCCAAGGAGGAAGCCTTCAGCAGAGATTGAGTTCCCGGAAGATCAAGGGCGCATCCACCCGACACGGCCATCACGGCTCTGCTGTCGATGTGGAGGAGTATCCGTCGGATCACCTAAGTGAATGGATGAAACACGGCGTTAATACAAACAGACAGAGAGACACAGACAAACACTAAGACTAATGTAGATTTTATTGTGACAAGTTTTGTGACAATGCAGATTTTCGAGTCCATTGAAGGCAGTCTTACGTATCCATCTGCCCTGCCTGCCTGCTTCTTCTCTGTCTGTGTGTCTGTGTGTCTGTGTGTCTGTGTGTCTGTGTGTGTGTGTGTGTGTGTGTGTGTGTGTGTGTGTGTGTGTGTGTGTGTGTGTGTGTGTGTGTGTGTCTGTCTGTCTGTCTGTCTGTCTGTCTGGCTGTCTGCCTGCCTGTCTGTCTGGCTGTCTGTGTGCGAACGAAAAACGCACGGACTGCACCCGAAACGAAAAGAATCCCTACCTTTCTTAACTCGCATCACAGCGCAACTCAACCAGCTTCGTGAGCACGGAAGCTCGCTCTTATGGCTCTCCCAAACATTGCGTTCCTCGTCGTACGACTCAATCTCATTGCTGTGGACGTCGGGGTAGGTCTCGCCGCCCAGCACGAAGATTCTACTGTCCAGGATAGCGATCCCTGGGCGATAGCGTCGATTGAGCATGTCAGCTGAAAGCAAAAAAGACTTCCGTTATCCGAGGAATGGTCTGTAAAATATCTCAATTTCAAGTCGGTGGGCAACGGTTATAAGGAAAATAGTCATGGGAAAGCGCAAGGGCGAAATGCGCGCACGGAAATTGATTGGCTAATTTGTGCCCAGAATGTCCTAAAACATTCACACCGACACCAATTGATTCAAAATTAATTTTTACATCGGACAGTGCAAAAAAGTACTGTAAGGCAAACTAAACATCGTTTGACTTACCCACGGTGGACCAAGTATTCAAACACGGGTCGTAGACATCCACACGGCACAAGGTCTCTTGACTGCTGACCAACCCTCCTACAAACGGAATAAAAAATTCACAAAACGTTCAAGACCCTTTCCATTTTGCCAATCAGAAACAAACGCAGTCCGTAGGGAAGGCAAAAACAAAAAACTTGTCAACTAATTAGTTGTATTAATTCTAATTTAGTTTAATTTAATTTAGCTTGATTTATTTTATTTTATTTTATTTTAATTTAATTTAATTCAGCTTAATTTAATTTAGTTTAACTTTATTTTATTTAACTTTATTTTATTTTAATTTAATTCAGCTAAATTTAATTTAGTTTAACTTAATCTAATTTAATTTAATTTAATTTAATTTAGTTTATTTTATTTTAATTTAATTTAGTTTATTTCATCCATAACAGTCCAGCACTTTTGCAACTGACCCACGACAAAAATGCGACCACTCGGTCCGACACAGCTGGCACATCCACTCCGCGGCGTCGGCATCCTTGCCAAGTCCGCCCAATGGTCCAGCTTCGGGTCGTACCGGAATGCATAGTTCGTGGAGTCGGAGTTGCCGTCCGTGACCCCGCCGAAGACGTAAAGGAAGCTTTTGAGCGCCACCACTGACGCGCAACTGATGGACACCCTCAGACTGGCCACATTCTGCCACTTGTTGGTCTTCGGGTCGAACTTCTCCACTGTCTCCAGGGGGCGCGCGCGATCAGTCCCCCCGACCGCGTAGATAAAGTCATCGACCAAGGCGACGCCGATTTCCGAGCGAGCCGTGTGCAGCGGCGCCATTTCCCGCCACTCATCCAGGACGGGGTCGTAGCGGAAAACTGACCGAGTCGCGGAGCCATCGGGGTATTCGCCCCCGCAGAGGTACATGAAATTGTCGCCGGTGATGACGACGCCGGCTTTGCTCACGGCAAAGGGGAGACTTTTCAGGTGCGACCACGACGCGGTGATGGGGTTGAAGCACTCGACGCTGCGGAGCACGACCTTGTCGTCTTCAACAAAAGAACATAATTTAGAGGGCGTTTTAAACTGATTAAACAAAATTACTCGCAGGGACGTACCTTCTCCGCCAACGCAAACGATTACTTCCGCGAAGCCCGAGGACTTTCGCAGCCGGCATCGCGGGGATGTCCATTCGGCGCGGCGGTTCGGGAGTTCATGGTAGTACCGCGCTTCGCTCAGCAGTTCCTGTGCGCCGGCGTCTTGCTGGATGGCGGGCAGGTGAACGACAAAGTCCTCCAGGAAGTACGGGCTCAAGAGCGGCAGGCGGACGTGCTTGAGAATCTCGTGAAATTGTGCTCGGCGTGCGGCGCTGTCGATCCCGCCATGGTCGAGCCAGCGAACTGCCGCGTCGAACACGGTTTCCTCGTGCTCCACGTAGAGATCGTCCGATTCGATGAGATCAATGACCTACACAGTAAATGAACGAAACTTTTCAGACAGTAAGGCAACAATGCGTTACTGTCAGAATTTTCGATTTCTCCATTCGTAATCAATGGTAGATAATACAGTTGACTCGGATCACAGGCAGGCAGGCAGGCAGACAGACAGACAGGCAGACAGGCAGACAGACAGACAGACAGGCATGCAGACAGACAGACAGACAGACAGACAGACAAACAGACAGGCAGGCAGACAAACAGACAGACAGACACTGACGGACAGACAGACAGATAGACAGACCTTGTCGCTCGCCATGTCCAGGAATTCCGAGCATCTCGAGACAGACGGGAAGCGTTGCAGCGCAAAAGTTTTCGCTTTCTCGGCGAGCGATGTGCAGCTGTGCATCTCGGCAAAGCAGTGAATCATCAGACAGTTGGACTCGTCCATGTTCCTTTCCATAAAACTGAAGATCAAATAGATGTGCCAAGTTATACGGACATGACCTGACCAATTAATACAGATGAGTAATAAGCAGGCAAACAAACTATTGATAAATAAACAAGAAAATTTGCCATACCTGCAACAAGCGTCACGAACAGGAGTGATATCTAAGAAGGTTGCGGCCGCGAGGAGAGACTGCACGTTCTTCTGTTCGATGCACATTTCCGAGGTGTACATATAATCTAGCAAGCTACAAAAAAGGCGCAATGATTACAGTCTACTGAAAAAAAAGGAAAAAAAGAACAACCTAGCACATCATTCAATCAATCGATCGATCATCCAACTGTCTGTGTCCCCCATGCCAGCATCGTTGACTTCCAAGAAGGGACCAAAATCAATGATCATCAACACCGCCTCCCCAAACAAATCATTCGAACAAAAAATAACACACAAGGTTAATGAGAAACACCAACTGTGCAGCAAATGCTCACAGACCTCAAAATAAAGTGAAACTGCAGACAAAATAGCAGGCACACATGTCGATCAATATCAATCAATCAATCAATGGGTTCCGTGATAAACTTAATCAACATTTCCACTCCTCAATAGATCAATCAAGCGATCAGTCACTGCGCAACATTCGAATGTTGTTACGCGTTCAAATCATCCCCAACAAAACAGACCATTCAAAACTCACTCTTTCAAGGTTGCCGGAGCAATATTCGGCAACGGCACTGTATCCTTCCTCGACTCGGCCAGATTGGACGTAAACATGGCGCGGAAAAAGGGACTGCACGCGCTGAGGACTAAACGATGACAGGGAAACGACTCCGACGGCTCCTGTCCCTTCAAAATCACATCACAAAACGTGTCGGACTGACGCAGGAACTGCAGCCCCTGCAGGAGGGCTTTGGGATGCTGCGAGTTGGTGTAACTAAAGGACACCTCGTCGGGATTGGTTGAGGCGGTTGCTGCTGCGGAATGCAATCTGCTGTTGCTGCAGAAAGAAGCCTCGATATTGTTGTTACCTCCGCTTTTCTTCATATCCCCATCCAATCCCGATGCCATTCCCTATTCCAGTTCGGGATAAGGCCAGCAAGACCACAAGAGATCAATGAAGGAATTTTATAATCAGTCACATCAAAAAATGACTGTACATGAGAGAGAGACAAGAGTCGAGAGTCGAGTCGAGTCGAGACTGAAGTGAAGAAACGTTAAGTGTGAGGGAAGGGCCCTGGGATGGGCCACTTGAATTTCCGTACCCTAGAATGGGCCACCGGACGGCAGGGGGCGCTCTGTCGCAAACCAATGGAAAACAGAGACTCACTGCATAATCAGCGTCCTCTATAGTGAGCTTTTTCAACTGTCCAATCATTTCGTTTTTCATGTACCCACAAATGTTTTTCATATCTGGTACGCGTTCCAACAGGTTATCAATTATTTTCTATCGCTTAGGACCTTAGTGATGGCCAAAACTTGTGTGGAAGTTCTGATTCCAGGGCGGCCCATTCCAGGGTACGAGAAAGTCAATTGACCCATTCCAGTGCCCTTACCTCATACTAGTACATAACATACACACGTGACAAAAACCTTGTACTAACCGAATTAAGCACTTTAACTCAGGGAGTGTGTAAAACAATCATGCAACGAGTGTAATGGCTTAACTCAGTTAGCGCAAGGTTTTTGCTACGTGTGCAGTACGCTACTGTAGGCATGCTCATGTCTTTGTTTCAGATAGAAATGTTCACATCATCCTGCCTCATGTTATTTGTAATAGTATTTGTTTACCGTGATATAAAAGTTGATTTTCTTTTTAAATGGTGTGGATGAAATTACTGAAGCACTCATAGTTGACTTGTGCCTTATTAATAGTTGTATTCAGAGCTAGCTTAAAAGTGTGACTGAAACGCTGGCTGAATTAAAACCATTTTCTAGAAATTTAAGTTGACCAATAATGCGCTTTCAGATAAAAAATTGCTCTGAGCGGAGAGCGGAATCCAAGTGAATTAAAAGGAAATAGACTGCACTGTTTGTTACGGTCCATTGATTGATTGTGGACTGTGTACTTTACAATACGTCAGATACCTTGATTAGTTGATTGTCCATTCTGCCCCAGAAAGGAATACGTGAGCGATGGCTTGGGTGGTTCGTTATGAAAACTAGTGCACGCGAAAGGAAAGCGCAGTGCATTTTTCTGTCAACCAATAAACCAATCAACAACTAAACAAATCAAATGCGTGGTTGTCCCACACGGCCCACCAGAACCAGACAACGACCCTCACAAAGGATTGGTGGGCGCTTCGCCGCCAGATTGAACAAGTCTTGTAATATCAATCGATAGCTGTGACTTTAACCTACCTGTTCATACCAAAAGCTAATCCGAAGCTTGCAAAACAAGATCGCAATTTGGATGATTCGGACGCCCCTTCCCTTGCGACAACTGATAATACAAGCCATGCAATTGATTGGTCGATTGTTTTAAATTAAGAAATGGTAAATAAAGCGAGTTCGTTTGATTGATTAGACAATCGACCAATCAATTACATGGCTGGCATAATCAGTTGTCGTAGGAGGAGGGGCGTATGAATTATGCAAAATGTGATCTTGTTTTGCACGCTCCGGATTAGTTTTTGGTATGAATATGTAGGTTAAAGTCACAGCTATCGATGGATATTGTAAGACTTGTTCACTCTGGCGGCGAAGCGCCCACCATCTCCTTGTCAAAGTAACCTCAGCACAGCTGTAGTTTGGCTGTAAAAGTCCCTTATGAATCTGTAAATCCCTTGGCTGTAAAAAGTCTCTTATTCCTACAACGGGTGCAAAAAAAGCGCCGAAACCGAAACACAACAATCACGCCCGGCTGAGATATTCCACGAGAAAGAAATTGTCATTCGTCTTCCCCTTCGAGTACATGAGGATACGACACCCAAAAGTTATCTCGAATAATATCTTCATTCAACGTCAACAAAACCGGCACTTTCTCATCCGTCCCATTTCGATCACCCCGCTCAACCGCCCCACCTGAAGGTGCGGGTTCCCGAGGAGGAGGTCGAATAATGACCGTCCCTTTTCGATACAACTGCGGCAAGGTGTTGTAGTTCACCCCGAATTGGGAGAAGAGAATTTCATTCTTCCCGCCGGCGTTGGTGTCCTTCAGGCGTTTCTGAGCGTCGTTTTTGTTCATCCCGGCGTCCTGGACCAGCGCCCAGAAGACGGTGTTGTAGAGGTTGTTGATGTGGCAGTCGGCTTGCCGCCAGCACAGATAGTCGCGAAGGATTCGCTTGGTCGGGTACAGTACGGCCCGGCCGTCGAACGCCGGGGGATACTGCAGCGGAGTGGTGGGGAAGAACTCTGACCAATGGAATGCGAAGCAACTGGTGAAGAGGGACGTGATGGTCGATACAATTTTACTGCAAATCAAAAAGGAGATTACTTAATAATAATTCAAGAGGAAGACACAGGTTTCTAATCTCGAAAATAAGAAACAAAGAACTCGTTCTTTGTAGCAAATGGACAAATAAATGGAGATAAGAGTAACGTTTGCTCGCGATCTCAAAGGACAGCTAAGCCCCGCCTTCCTCGGTATGGCCCTGCACTCGATTGAACGTTCAACACGATACTCAAAGATTTACGTTATTTGGAGAAGTACCGTATTATAGTGCTGTAGCAATTTGACTGATTGATTGATCTGTCAGGAAAACTGTGTATGCAGCTGCACGAGATCAAGTAATTGAACCATCGATTGATTGATCGATTGAAATCACGAGAGAGATTGGTTCACCTGTAAATTTGGTTTGAGAAAAGCGTTTCCCGGTGATTAAGCACAATATCAATACAAACTGCAACGTACCTTTCACGGCGATTATATAACGTCGTATTTCTGTTCAGGACGAAACTGTATTCATCGCTTTGACCGTAAGCCAGGACCACATCCTTCAAATCCTCCATCACTTTGGATGCCGCTTTCGTCATTAGATGCAGAGAGCGGTCGTCATTCGGTTTTTTGAATCCATGGCTGTCCGAAAATCTGAATAAATCGAAGGAGTACATACTAAATAAGGAACATCGAATGAAAATAAATAATGTTAAACTCATAAATTGTAGATTTCATCGGTTGATTGATCACTTGATTGATTGATCACGATCGTTCGATTGATCGGTTGATTGACTACTTTTGATTTGATTGATTACGATCGGTCGATTGATCGGTTGATTGACTACTTTTGATTTGATTGATCGGTTGATTGACTAATCGGTTGATTGATTGATTCATTCATAGATTTGATCGATTGATTGATTGATCGAAACGCTCAGCCACAACTATTCTAGAATACTTGCCTGTGAAATCCTCTACCATCCACCCGAATCACCGGCCAACATTTTGGTAGCAGAACGTCCGCTTTTTCGAACATTTTAACGTATTCATAGTGGCTTTTCGCCATCGCCGGCAAAGAAGGCTCTTCGCGGTGAAATTTTGAATTCTATTGCAACAACAGCTGTACTTTTGTCGGATTAGTAATGGAACATATCAGCTAAACAAACGAACCTGGAGTATTAAACCTAAGAACAGATTTTGTTCATCTGTTGAACGACAACCGTCAGTTGCGTGAACGGTGCTCTGCCGGGAATTTACTGATTTACTGTGGTCTTCATCTAAATTTTTACTTTAAATTTTCTGGGATATTTCTCAGAATATTTGCAACATTCTTATCGAAAGGATGGTCATGATGACCAGCGGTCAGTCAGTTTACATCCTGTTTGCCCACGTGGTAAATGGTATTTCCCCAAAGTGAATCAACAAATGACGCATCCGAAGGCCGGCCTACTTGCATGATTTACAAATGATGATTGGTTTGCCAGAAAAGGCGGGAACAAATAGCGCCAATCGCAGAATCCCAAATCAGACAGTCAGACCCGCCCCCTCTGGATGACGTAGGGGCGTGTGCAGAAAGTGCCAAGCCAAGCCGTGAAAGAAAGCCGAGCGGGAGAAAAAGCGATTTTCCTGGACGCCATAAAAATCTTTGTTGTCATTTTGCGTCAATTCAAATTAAACTCTGGTTTATCTTCCACATTTCACGCTTATTTCCAATAAAATAATGGCGGGCGTCGGAGGAATCGGTTCGGGGTATGCCAGTGCGCCGCACGACACTGTTGAGAAATTTGTGGAATTTGTCTCGACCGCTCAAGTAAGTCAATCAACTGTGACGGCGCAATCAATCAAAGCGCGCACCGTGTTCCGCACCGCACAAGCCAATCAAGAACAACGTCCAATCAATCGAAGGTTCCGATTTTTTAGCACCTTCCTGTATTTGTCCTGTTTCTTTCAGGCCATTCGATCTGGATCTCTGGTCCTCCTTTTTCTTTTTGCGGTAGGATTTTCTCGTACGAAAAGGAAACTTTTTTACTCAAGAAAAGCAAAATATTTATTTTATCACTCGCAGGTTGTCAACCGAAAGATTTGGTTCGGCCTCGACACCCTCCTCACAACATTGGCCGGATTGGTCTTGGTTCTCTGCCCGCAATGCCTCCTCGAGTTCCAGGTAATTTCAAAAATCCTAGGCTCATCTTCCACGATTACCGGAAGTTGTCAAACTGAAAAAGCTTGTATGAACTTTCGGAAATAGAAATCACACCACGTTTTACGGTTCATCCCTTGAAAAGAGTCTCATTTCCTTTCAGTGTTTGTACATATCAATTGTTGCCGGTGTTTGTAGATCTCCCGACAAGTCCTGGATGGAGTGGACCTGCAGGTGGCCCGGATGATCGGATGCGTTCTGTTGGGCAACTCGGTCCTGTGGTTTTTGGCCACCAAACGCACCAAAGATCCCGAATCTGTCCATCCTTCGCTGCTTCTTACTCGCGTCATTGTATGTCGATGTTTATTGCTGCTGACATTTCCCCTGCTGTACTTTTCCTTGATGCTGTTCTCTTTAGACCAACGGAGTGCTACTGATCGCCATCATCGACATCCAGCTCTTCTCGAAGGCCTGGGGACCTGAGGTAAATACTAAATGTAACTAAAAATACTGATCGATTGATTGATTGATCGATCGATTGATTGATTGACTTATTATTGCCCGCTGCAACGCTTTTAAAGTTGATTGGTTGATTTTGCTCACACGGTTTAGTGTTGTTTAAATAACGTGTTCTGCGTAGCACCTGACATTTGGCGCTCTGGGAGTTTTGCTGTGGGGAATCGGAAATCTCGTCCACTTGGTTCGCGGCGGTTACCCCGGTGGACACCTTCAGATTCCTGGGCGGGGAGTCAACCACTCGCTCCTGAGTGACTTCGCCATCAGTGTTTTCGTCGGTTTCACCCTCTACGGTTTCCCCCGTTGGTTTCTCCGCAACTTTGTACGTGGACAATAAGTGGCATGGAAAGAACTTTAATTTATTGTTGGCCTCTCTGACCGATTCTTCTTCTTCAACAGACTCTCGTTCGCACACTCGACGGAGCTCACGAACATCTTACTCGCGCGCTCGGTGCTGCCATCTTCGGGACGGGTCTTTTCGCATTCCAGGCCGTCGGGTTCAAGAACATTGAGGACAAGCAAGCTCACTTCATCCAGCGCATCACTGTAAGTCATTCCGAATTGAGTTCGTCTTTCATGGGAAGATTGAATTCCTCTTTTTTTTGGTCACATCAAGTCTAAATTGCGTACATGGTTTTTTCCACTAGATCAACTTACTCTTGATGGCGTCAACTGTCTTCGCCCAGACCTTCTACTTCCGCGAGTGGAACATCACCAACAACTGGGCCGTTGTGTTTGCACTGACTCTCTGGACCATCCACGCGTATCTCGGACTTCAGTCCGAGCCCTACCAGATTCGCTACACCAGCGGTCCCAACCGTGTCTACCAAACTCGCGAACGCATCGTCACTTCCGTCGGCGATCGCAGCGGGTTGAAAGCGCGTGGAGGCCTCGTTCCGGAGTATGACCGGGAAGATTAGTCGAACACACAATTTCTAACGTGACAACTAATAAAAAGTCTCCTGCTTACGGCATCTCCATAGTGGTATTTGATGAGTAGCACGCAAGACAACCGTCACCATACAATCCATTTGCATTTGAGTTTTTTTTCTATGTCTCTTATCTCTCTTGTAGTTTACTTTCTTCCCCTTCCATCAAATCTCCCTAGGTGGCGCTTTGCTTCCTATCTCGACTGCTAAAAGGGCTTAACCATTTTTTTTCTGTTGCTCCTAAACTGTTGTGGTGACTTCCTTCATATCCCTTATGTTAAACGGTTTAAAATGCATTTTAATTTCGAGAACCAGGAACGTCCGATACCGAGAGCAGAAACTGAAAATTGTTCAACTGGTTTGCATAGTTTTGCCATCCTTACAATATGCTACAGAACTTACTTAGGCATAAAACCATAGCACAGTAAATGTGATGGCTGGATTACTGGGCGGAAGGGTTCGAACCACTCTTCAGCTAGGCGCAAGCAAAATTTGGTGGCCCGATTTTGAGCCAAACACCCAATATTGTGGCCATGCGTGCAATCGTTTTGATTATCAATTGTTATTATACACACGTGGCAAAAATTTCGCGCTAACCGAATTAAGCACTTTAACTCGACAGCTGTGTATATCACCCATACAACGAGTGTAATAGCTTAACTCGGTTAGCGCAAGGTTTTGTCACGTGTGTAGTGGAACTCCCTTGCAATATGCCGGAATTTGGTTCGTGAGGAATCAAAATAGCACTAATATCGTAGCAAGTCAGCTCGGTGACTATCGTCGTCTAGATCCAGGCATGGAACAATCGACTAATTGTGCCGATTTGTTATCATACCTCTTCCGGCGGATTTTGGTTTCACGTTTTCCCAGCAGCGTGAAATCTAGCACGAGTTCGCTGGAATCAGCAAGCCTTAACAAGTGCCGAGACTACAAACATTGCCAGAAAAAGATAGTACGCTCGCTCGCAGTGTCACACACGCCACATAATATTCCGCGAAAAATACACGAGCGAGTCTTGCAACACGCCACCACATGACTTGATGATGATGGGTAGTATATTTCTGGCGGAAATGCCGGTTACATAATCCGCTGAGACCGCCTTTGCCGGCGCGGATCGATCTGCCGATTGGTCGGTTTCGTGGGTTTGCCGGGAAACGGACGGCCACACACCCGCGTTCAAGTTGGCACTGTTGGTGCTGATAAGGAGAAACGAGATCAACATTGACTTTCTCAATGCACGGGAAGGGAATTTTCAAGTTCAGAAAAGTGGGGTACCGCTCCGATTTATAGCATTGAGCAATGGAACTTTTGTTGCGCTCACTTCATATTTCGCCTTTTTTTCTGCAGACTCTCTCCCTCTTTGCCTAAAAGCCGAATTGTTTCAGTTTCTCTATTACAGTATATAAATACTGAGTGTGGAGTTCACCAATACGGAAGTGAAACTTTCCAGACGAGAAACCTCCCAGGTCTTGACTTTTTAAAAGGTATGTTGCTGTTCGCTGTTTGATCTCTCTCAGGTAAAACTTGCGCATATTCCCGAGCAACATCGTGCTGCCGTGACTTTTCTAAAATTGCTTCATGCAAAATTCGTTGGATTTGGTGCGTTTTTTTTGGTAATTTGGGTTAACTCGTTAGGTTGGTGTTGTTTATGAAAGTCCGTTAAAGCATTTAATCGTTTCATAATGCGCACTATTTTACTAGTGTCATATAATATTAGCGCTCGTGGTGTCTTGGCTTGGATCACGGCTTGCAATATTAGAGAGTTTTCGCAAACGGTATATCTCACGGTATAGCCGTACAGTATAGAAAAATGAACTGGGGTCAGAGAGAGTTTTCCATACTGTACCGCTATACCATGAGATATACCGTTTGCGAAAACTCTCTATTAGCGTACTAGTACTGTACTGCCGCGATTAAACCGGTCACTTTAGCCGCGCCTCCGTCACACGCGCCTGTGTGTTGAGTGAGCACACACACTCACACACTCACACTCACACAGTTCGAATGCGCTGCCCGGGGAAAAAAGTGACCGGTTTAATCGCGGCAGTACAGTACCCTAAAGTGTTTCGCCACCCAGAATGGTGCTGATAACGAGTGATGCGCTGTAGTGACTGATAGATTGATTGATTTTCATTGTGGTTGGCTGCACCAGCAGGTGGCAGCACTGCCGAATGAATATACGGCTCCAGTGTTTAACACACGATCAGAATGCTTGGCTGACTGAGTCAAGCCATTTAGGTGAGTGCATGTAGGGAATTGCATCGGACGAGTAAAATGGCTTAACTCGATCAACTAAGTATTCTGTTCGTGTGCTGAACGTGTCATCAAGTAATTCTGCCGGTTATCAGTCGTGACTCATGTGTTTGTTTGCCCCCAAACTTGTCCTTGATTCACAAAATTCAACGCACGCAGTCCAAGTGTGATTCCTCCATAACGCCGCTGTTTTTTTCTCACATAAACTAAAAAATTCAATTCCTACGGGTTATTTTACACTATTACTCTCCTCATTAATCCTCCGTACTAATATCACCCCAGAGCGCTGTAGTCACCTGTAATTAGCGTGTGCTAAGTGCGACCTCAATCGAAATCAGCTGTTTTTCATTTTCAGCAAATCCTTCACGGACGACGCACTAAATTTCTGCGAAACACAAAAATAGCCTGCTACAGGCGTTCGTTTCCCCTGCCATCTCATCTTATCCCCGCCGTCTCGTCGATTATTATCGCACACCCCATCTGGATGATGGTCGCGGAAGATTAGAGTGCGAAAAACCGAAAAACAGCCGAGGTACGAAGTATGAAGCAGGTCTAGTTAAAAGAGGGTTTCCCCTACAGGGAAACCGCCCAAAGGTCCCATCAATTTCAATGGGTTTCTCAGGCGTTTTCCCTGTCGTCTAGTTGATTGATTTCTAGTATTCAATTTTCATATGTATTATAAGAATTGATCGAGCCATTATTTCATTGGACTTGAAATTTCATTTCTCACTAAGCTTTTTCCCACTTCCGCAGAATCGAAAATGAACTATATCGGAAAGTTTGTGACGAATATCCGGGACTTTTACAATGATCTCAATCCGGCGACGCTGTCGGGCGCCATCGACGTCGTCGTGGTGGAGCAAGAGGACGGCACTTTTGCCTGCTCCCCGTTCCATGTGCGCTTCGGCAAGCGGGGAGTCTTCAACCGCCGCGAGAAGATTGTCGACATCACCATCAACGGCGAACCGGTGGACATGCAGATGAAGCTGGGCGAGACGGGGGAGGCCTTTTTCGTCCATGCTGAGGAGGAGGCCGAGGAACAGGTTCGTTTGATAAGGCGAACCGCGTGTGAGAATACATTTACGAGATTCGAGTACCGCTTAGGATTCGTCAGTGTAATCAGGGATATGGAATTGAAGTGGCTCATTATTGGGTGAAAATATCCATAATTGAGGAGAAAGGTAGTTTGTGCTGGCATTCTCCGCTTGATTGATCGATTGGCTTGAATCTTTTACGCTTTGGCATTCTCCGCTTGATTGATCGATTGGCTTGAATCGTTTACGCTTTGGCGTTCTACGCTTGATTGATCGATTGGCTTGAATCGTTTACGCTTTGGCATTCTCCGCTTGATTGATCGATTAGCTTGAATCATTTACACTTTGGCGTTCTACGCTTGATTGATCGATTGGCTTGAATTATTTATATATTGATCGACTACGCAAGTTCACGGTTGATTGCTTGTTTGTAACGGGGTTTGGTTACGCCTATCGAATAGTAATCATTCATTCTACAGGATTTGGGATTAATGGGTGAAAATCAAAATGAAATTCGATAAGTATTTTAATCAAGTGCAGAATCCGTCAATTGATACAATAATGGGATTCGTTACTGAAGAAGTCATTGACTACTCGACTGGATAAGATTTGCGTCACTTCTTCGATAACTCTGTTTGTGACCGAGCCCTGAGCGTGATCACTCATTTTCGTGTTCCCTTCCATTGCAGATGGCTGCAAATCTTGCGACCTCTCCGTTACCGGGTAGTTTCTTCCCCGACGGTCTGCTGACCATCTCCAGCCCGCCCAACTCTGCCCCCGCGCCATCGGCTCCGCCGCCCAGTCTGGCCACATCCGGAACTCCCCACATCCCGCTCGTCCTCGACGAAACCAAATCATCCCTACAGTCCGGTCCATCTTCCGAAATGATGGCGACGGCGGCGACTGGCCGTGAGGTGCGCCGCCAGTTGTCCGAATCCCCGGAATCACCCGACCGAATCCGCCACGAGAGCGGCAACGACTCTGACAAGATGAGCCTCTCCCCGGACGCCAAGAAGCAGCAGTCGCGCTCGCGCAAACGACGACGGGCGCGAATGCGCAAGCAGCGGAGCAAGGAGGAAGACGACATCTTCCGGATGGATATGACCGATGAAGACAGTCGCGAGCCCACCCCGGAACTGGACGCCGGGCCGAGCGGGGGACTGCCGCGAACATCAAGTTTGCCAGATATCGCGGATATGACGGAAGAACTGCAGGTGGAGGAGACGAATGATGGACCGAGTCCGTCCGCGATGTTGGCAACCCGGCGGCTGTCGAACAGTCTCAGCTTCTCGCATCTGCCCAAAGAGCCGCATCACGTTCACTTTGCGCCGAATTTTCCGACCCGTCCGATACCGAATGAGAGCCATACGGCTAAGAGTGAAGGGCAGTTGACGCCGCCAAAGTCGCTAGCGCTTGGGTTAGTTAAGCAGGCAGGCATACAGGCAGGCACACAGACAAGCACCCAGGCAGGCACACAGACAAGCACCCAGGCAGGCACACAGACAGACACCCAGGCAGGCACACAGACAGACAAACAGATAGACAAACAGATAGACAAACAGACAGACAAACATACAGACAGACAGACAGACAGACAGACAGACAGACAGACAGACAGACGGATAACCATCCTAGTTATCTCAATGAATTCGATAATTACGGTTTCTTCCCCCTTTTTTTCAGCCTGCAAGATGACATTGCTTCGGGATGTCTGAGTGATTCCGAGGTGGATCTGAAGCGGTCGGGGACGCGAAAGTTGAATGAAAATGACGGTGCCAATGTAACATGGCAGTGGGGTGAGCTGCCGGAGACCACCCCGTCCAAAGGAGGCCACCTCCCCGATACGGCAACCTCACCACTGCAGGGCAGCTTTGAGAATATCGCCCCATCATTGCCGGTGGAAAGCGGAAGTGAGTTCACATCGGTTACGTTGTCGTGGTGTCGTGCTGCGACAGTCTGCAGACCTTTTTGCTGTCGGCGACTTTTGACCTTAATAGTTCTCTTCGAGTTCGTGTCCGTTGACGGCTTGATAAAGATATTACCCCTTCAAATGTGTTGACTTGACCTTCAGTCCTGGTTTTTATTTGCCACCGGCTGTTAAGTAATGTTTGTCTGTTTTTTCTCTCGTTCCGCTTAGGCAACACAGAGGAGCAGCCAAAACCGGGCTACCTACGCGGCATGCTGAGCTTCATCCGGCGACCGAAGCCCGTGTCGCCCGCTACCTCATCACTGGCCATGAACGTGACCAGTCCGAAGAAACCGACAGAGGAGAGCGGAAAGTACTTGTCCGATCTGGTGGCGGAGGATATCAGCAGCAGTCAGAAGGAAAAGTACCTGGCGTTGGACAGTTTCGGCGGCCAGAATGCTGGACTTTCCCCCTTAGGGTATATAACCGGGGGAACTTCCCCCCCCCCCGTTTGTTTTTTTTCTGTTTGCCAACTGATTTGTAGTTTGATTTATGCTTCCGTATTTTAGATCGAACGGCACGCTAAAAACGCCATCGCCAGACCGTTTGAAGTAGGTCGACCCCCTTCAGCGTCGCC